>CM061919.1:174018239-174176701 GCA_031002005.1 Vandiemenella viatica
CATCCCACCTCACACCAAATACAACGTCTGGTTGAAAACGTCACAAGGGGATTTGAACTTAAACATCACACCCTGGTTGATTTTCTTGATGTTTCCCAGGCATCTGACAAAGTATGGCATACTGAACTCTTATATAAACTAAAAAATACAGGAATGCCTCTATATTTGTACAAAATCTTAGAAAGATTTCTACAGAACCGAACCTTCAGTGTACGAGTTGGTACAAAAATATCCACAGCATGACCAGTAACAGCAGGTGTCCCACATGGGTCTGTTTTAGGGCCCATCCTATTCAACATATACACGCCGACATTCCAACTTTCGCAAATACCTCGACTGCAATGTATGCTAATGACACAGTGGTATACACTTCACATAATGACATCCACAACGCACGCAATTACCTACAGGATGCAATTGCACAACTAACTGAATGGTTAAATCACTGGCGAATATCTCTAAACCCCGGAAAATGTCAAGCTAAAATTTTCATACTGAGACGTCCACTAAACCCGCCAGAGATAAACATCATGGGACATAACATTGCATGGAACCCACCTGACCAATCAATTAAGTACCTCGGTGTCGACCTTGACAGGTGGTTAACGTGTAACACACATTAATAATAAAATAAACTGAGCCTATGCCAGATTGTACAAACTTTTAAATAGAAAATCATCATTAAAAATCGAAAGCTGCCTATTAATTTACAAAATGATATTACGACCGCTTATAACATATGCATGTCCAATATGCGGATGTGCTAGTCGTAGCAAGTTACACAGAGTGCAAATATTCCAAAATAAAGTTCTCCGATTAGCTGTGAACGCACCATGGTACGTACGCAACAAACATCGAGAATTAAATATTTCTTACATTAATGAATTCATAAGACAACAAACTTAAAATTTCATAAAAAGCATGAATGCAGTACCTGGTGTGCGGTTTTATGAGCTAGGAAAAAGAACGGGTCAAACTAGACAAAAAAACGCCTTCCTCAAGAAATTTATCTATAGAACAGTGAAGAAGAAATGAATCAATAAACCATATGTTGTGAAACAAGATTATCCTCAATTGCTGATTTAATACTAATAACTGTTTTAATACTGTTAACACGGTTTACACTATTGTCGCAAAATATTTACTGTATCACTGTTATGTAGTTACTGAAGGGCCTTAGTTCGCTGGCCTCAAACCATGACAATAAGAATGCTATGATTTTTAAAAGACAGCTTTATCCTGTAAAGCTAAATTTGCTGATAGAATAATAAACATATAACAAAAAAAAAAGAAGATTATCTATGGAGAGTTATTGTTGGCGTACTTCAAATCAGAACATTGTCCGAATATTTTTAACACGGTTAGAATTGACATTGGTAAGTTATCTCAGAAATCGTCGTGAAAATATAAGATAAATAAAAAGGAATTAAATATAAAAAATATAAAGTTTATCCCTATAGCAGGTCAATGACAACCATCTTTACTGGAACGAACGAGCAAGCACAAGTCTAGTACAGAAAAAGGAAAGAACTAATAATATATTTCCATTTCAACATCACAACCACCATAACATTGTAACATCATGTCAAAAGACGCCAAAATTGCATTCTGAACAAGGGCGTATCCAGGATCAGAACTAGAGGGGGGCAGGATTTGAAGTAGGGGGGGGGGCAACTCATTTTGGTTTCGAGGAAGTGGGGTGGGGAACTGAAACATGACATTACAAAATCAAACTCAAACCTATTCAGGAAACTATTTTTATCATTGATTAATATAGTAACCTAACTACTTTATCTAAGGACCTATTATGCAGTTAATTAAGATCGTAAGTCAGTTAGTTTTTTATGTAAACATTAATTGTCTCGGATTTTCAATTTCAATAATTTTGTTTGTCAATATCTCATGGTGTTCTTTCACGAAATTTCGATGCACACTCGTCAGACATAATCCTGTCAATCTTTCTCTCCCAAAGTGCTCGTGAACTAGTTCTTCACTCGTCGAAGCGTACTGAAGGCAACTTTTTCTTCTAGAGGGGGGGGGGGGGCAGCAGCCCCCCTCTGCCCCTCGCTGGATACGCCCATGATTCTGAAAGTGATTTATAAAAAGCCATGGACTTTTCCGACCTGTGAACTGTACAAATAAGGAATGTTGCTCAATGTCCGTCAGCTATTTAATCAAACAACAGTAATGTACATACATGCCTATTGAAAAGTCTTCATTACTAGTGACCTACAACAAAAAAGAAATAGAGCTTACATCCCTTGCCGGAACATCTACTAGGACAAAGACATCCAAGCAGCCTTCGTCCACGAATTTATAATAAATTACCTGCAGATGTTAGCAATAAACCAAAGCATACCATGAAGAAATTATATCCGCTTGGCTTTTAGATAACTATGTCTTGTTAAATGAACTAATAAACTCTCATCACTTTGTATAAACAATATGTATGTATGTATGTATGATATACTCTATTGATTATTGTTCACACACTATCATGTATAGATTATATAATAGATTTTATGTTACTGTAAATATCCATAATATAAGAATCGAGCTAGTTGCAACTTGAAGTCCAAACCCAATTTTTTATCTTATTTGGGATTCACAATATATCCTTATATACTATAAATCATATGAAAGTTGTATCATTGTTCTTTGTGAATGAAAGAGTAAAATGAAATAAAAGGAATAAGTAGATGTAGTAGAAATTTGTCATAACCTACAACATTCGAAATAAATCAGACATATAAAATCCATTTAAAAATAGTGTATCAGGAGAAAATGGGACTTTGGTAATTCACAAGAGAAAAGTATTTCCATTCAGGGATAAACCAATATTCCAGAACAATCCAGCTCAAGGTTATTAGAGGCTATAAATAAAGAGCCCACTTTCCCTTGTCGCTAGTAGTCTCATTCTATTAAGCGTACCATGTGTGTCGCGCCACACAAGTGAGTTTCAAAATGCAGTTGCTGAATGTTTTTCACCTCAGCTCGGAAAAGTTTCGTGAACTATACTATTTATTTCTTTAGAAAAGGAAATGTAAAACTGAAGTGAACTACACTTAATGGTTTCTTGAGGTTTATTACTCTGTACACAAAACAACTGGTAAACAATAAACAATGTGGGTACAGTTATCGGATGACCGTCGAGAAATTTAGCCTGGTCCTGATCCGGGGTAGAGAGAGAGACGGCTTCTACTTCTCGCGAACTTCCGGTGGTCTTCTGTAGTTGACGCTGGTTCCGTGGTCAGGCCGGAACTACCGGTGGAGCTGTCGGCTACGCTTATATAGGCGGCCTGGCACAGGAATTCCGTTGTGTGGTAGTACGGCGACCTCTGTAAGAAAAAGTCCCACTTAGCCTCTAGATGATTCTATTTATTTTCCTGGTTTGTTTTGATGCTTCTGCGCCTGTTTGGAGTCGTATATGTATCCCGGCGTGCAGGCGCGTTGTGTGTGAGGTCTGCCTGGCAGGGGCCTTACTGGCAGACTGAACAAAAACTAAACTCAGTGACTAAAACTTTGCTTACAATGACCTTTAAGCGAATACTAGAAATAGTTAGACAATTCAAAGAAACTCAATCTAATTTTGGGGCTGCAAATTTAAAGTACCAGGGTCGTTCAATAAGTAATACAACACATTCTTTTTTTTGCCAATTTTGGTTGAAAAAACCGGACATTGTTTTGTGGGACATTTCCGCTTCGTTTAGTATAGTTTCACTGACTTCCGACAGGTGACAGCGCTATATGGAGCAGGGGTTGCACCCATGTAGGAAGGAATATTCCTTCCTCCATGGTTGCACCATATCAAATGGGAGAGTTGGACCAGTAAGTTTCAGCGAGCTAGTAGTTCAGAGGACTAACTCTTGGAGCGCTAGCGTCGGCAATAGAATGCCAAGAAGTTATACTTTCCACCAACAGATGGTAGTACGTTCTTTCCATTATTGTTAACTCTGATTTTTGTCTATATATCTCTGCCATATATTGTCGTATGTTGTCATTCATTGATACATTGTTTTTATTGTTGCATATCAAACGGTCATTTAGTTTTGTCTTCGTTTTTTCTCGTTTTGCTTTTGATTGCAAGTTGTGCCGTAAGTGGAAGAATTTCTTCGCCGTTATTACACTGGTTACAAGTAAGTATAACTTGTATGAGACATTTATTATTCCTATTATTAAACATTAGTTTCTTCATAAGTCCATGATTAAAATATGTATATAATTTTTTTTAGAATGGTGTGCTGTCAAGCATGTGGTCTTTCTTCCTATAATCCCCGGTGCACAGCTGAGGGAGTATTTTTCACCGATTTTTCTGTGAAAAAACAAGAAGTTTCTGACATGTGTAAGGAGTTATGGATAATTGCTGGGGATGTGAGCAAGAAGTTTCTTTGTTCCCTACACTTCGAAAGGATTTGTTATATAAACCCTAAAAGTAATCATTTGATGCCGTACGCCATCCCATCGAAAGGTAAATGAAGTAGTATGTTTGTGTATTGCCTTCGTTTAGCGAATCTTCAATTTACTCGAGTATGCGATACCTTTTTTTTTTTTTTTAAACTGCTTTACGTCTCTCAACATCGAGCTCTGTAGAGACGGGAAAGGATGGGGGCAAGGAATGGGAAAGAATTCGGCCATGGCCTTTTTAAGGAAGCATCCCGGCATTTGCCTGGGGTGATTTGGGAAACCATGGAAAACCCAAATCTGGATGCCCGGACGGGGATTCGAACCGCCGTCCTCCCAAATGTGAGGCCAGAACGCTATCCGTTACACCACCAGCCTCGGTAAATGCGATACCGATGTGATTGAAATACAACGTCGGATATAAAATTGCCAACGTCAAAGGCGATAATGGTGTAATTCTGGTTTAATCCTAGACTGCGATTCCGCCACTGACCGGCGTTGACGTGACGTTGTTTTGACGTATTCGCTGGCGACTACCAACATAATTAGGTTTATTCCTTTTAGTGCTATTGTGACCTCGCTACGCTCGGTCACAATAATTTAAAACTGTACAATATCAACCTAAACTGATATCCCGAAGGTGAATCAGATGCAGGCGGCCGCTGGTAAGCGGCCGCAGATATCCAATAACACAACCAGATGTTCAGTGTTTGATGTGTTATCGGATTTCTGCGGCCGGTCACAATAATAAATTATCTTTATGTTGGTACATCGACAGCGAATACCTCAAAACAACGTCAATATGACGTCACATCAATGCCAGTCAGTGGCGGAATCGCAGTCTAGGATTAAACCGTAATTCTTTACTTTTATCGAAGTTTGTTATTGTTTTGGGGCTTAAAATAATGAGTGATCAGTATTTTTATCTTTCTTTTCCATATTAATATCACCTCACAGCTTTTCTTCCTACTCTTTTGTTGCTGATATAAAGTGAACGTTTTTAGGGGTTATGGACAAAAGGGCTACTGGAAATATTAGCTGATACTAGGATTCAATCTGGGTACCAGGGCCGGCGTTAGGGGGGGTAAGCGGGTCAAAAGTACCCGGGCCCCGCGGGCTGATGGGGGGCCCGATAACCGACTCTAGGGGCCCTCAGGCCATGAAGCCAAGAATACGCCCATTGTCACCTAGCCATTTTGTAGAGCTTTAAAAAAGGGTCGCCCATTTTACCCCGGGCCCGAAAATCCTAGCGCCGGCCCTGCTGGGTACCACTCAATCCATAATCCAAGATTTTAACACTCAGCAACTAACCTCTTTAAAGAGCGTTCATGGTGTGTCTATGATCAGATGTCCATGATGTAGCAGTGTTTTTTGTTGAAATTGTTTCCAAATATGTGTATAAAGTCACCAATAGTTGCCACAGTCTTGGACTTGTCAGGGGTAATATAATGGAGTCAGTGGAAGTGAAAATGAGAGAGGAAAACATGGGTTTTATCGAACAGGCAATACCGCTCGCTTCGCGCTGATAACGTGTCATCATAGTGATGTCACGTTGTTGCCTGTTAGATAATACCCGAAAACATTAAGGATAGATTTGTCTCTCGAAATTACCACAGAACACAATCAGTAACTTGTATGATAAAGGAGCTGCAATGGGATTCATTCGAAGACAGGAGGAGAATGAAGAGAGTCATGGGAGAGTACAAGGAGTGTATTGGTGATGAGGCATGAAAAGATATTGGTTTAAGAATTAGAAGTAGTGTTTGGAAAGGAAAAGATGACCGTGAAAAGTTGGAACTTGATTTCAGAACCAAGGGTGTGGGAAAATTTTCTTTTGAAGTTTAAGGGTTTCAGGGATTGGAGTAAGTTACCTACAGAAATGATGAATAAATTACCAGAAATGCTGAAAGAATTAAGTTGAAATTTGTAGAGGGCAAAAGTAGGCAGGCACAGGAAAGGGGAAGAATGGATGTGGGCACTCCATTATAGTTAAATTATATTATATTATATTAAAGGAGACAGCTTTCATGAATGATCTGGTTATCTGGGGAAGAAGTGAAGAGGAAGTTCAGTACCAGTTGGATGTATGGGAGGAAATTATGGGTGAATTTGGTATGAAATATAATGTGAAATAGTCAGTTGACTGTCACAGTCAGAAAGAAAGGGGTGGGGGTTGGGGGGAGGGGGGATAACCATAGGAATTATAATGACAGTAGAACAGCTGAAGAAGGTGAACAGTTTCAAATATCTGGGAAATGTTGTGGAGGAAAGTAGAAGGAATGATTGTAGGATAAATACAAGACGTAGGTAGGCAGAAACATTTTTGGTAAGTGTCAGAAGCCAGATACAAATCACAGTTGTGAATTATGGGATTAATTTGTCATACATTCTATGTTTCTATTCAGACATATGATGCCAAAACCTGGACACTGAAGAAGCAGGATATGAGTTGGATTCAAGTGAGTGAAACGAAATTTCTAAAAAGCAGAATAAGGGTTACAAGAATTGATGGGTTAAGGAATGAAATGGTTATGGTCACAGTAAAAGAAGAACCACTGTAGGGAAGGCTAGAGAAGGCAAGACTATGATGGTTTGGGCTTGTTAAGACAGCAGGGCACCAGACAATTCTGTCAAAAATACATGAAATGAAGATACAAGTTAATGGCCCAAAACAAGACCAAGAGGTAGACGGCTGAGATGAGTTAAGGAATGTGTGCTGAAGAGAGGAGAGGACAGTGATTGTGATGATGGAGGAAATGGAGGGGCTTATGTGGAAAACAGACGCAGCTAGTAATTTGAAACTATTGTTGTTGCTGATGATAATAAATGAAAAAATCTGATATTGTAAACAACAGTGGAAAGATTATCTGAAAAAAAAAAAATCAAAATGAAAGGATTACATAGAAAGAGGAATCTTAAAAACCAAAGGCAGAAGAAAGATGGGACAACAAAGAAGAAAACAGAATGAAGTATATACACAGAACAGTCAGCCACTTAATCTTTGAAGTATGGTAAATGAAGTGTTCTGCAAGATTGTGATTCATTAACTTACTGTTTGAGTTGAGCAGTGGTTTTTTGACTTTGTTTTCAGTGACTGCACACCACACTGTTTATTGTACAGTGTAGCTGCATCAATGTCAGTGTAATGTAATAAGTTCACATTGAATCCTGATAAGCTTATTCTTAACCTGTGATCAAGAGAAAGATGGTTAACAGATGACTTTAATAATTTCCACTATCACACCAAAAACATATTTTCAGATAAATACCATATATATATATGAATAATCTGTATCTTCAGTTGCTTGTTGTCACTAGATATTTTAAGTAACCAAAACTGTGTAATAACAACTTGACAAACTTCTGTTGCTACATTAGTGATTCTATCATTTCAGCTAGTCATTAATTTGCTATTCTGAGAATTTTAATTTCATGATCAACTCATTTACTGTAGTCATGTTAACTGTCCTTTATTAATCTTATTTAGATAATTTCAATGTGATGTAGTTTTAAATATCCTCTCCATGATTAAATGCACATAACCATAAGAACACCTTCAGAATTTCTCAGTTTTGAGCTAGGTAATAAAACAAAATAAAAAATTAACAAAATTTGTTTTATGAATTTATTACCAACACTTTTTAACACTTTTTTGTACACTGAAATAATGGTACTTGAAAATAATACAATATTTACACATACAGATCTATATATTGAATTGCCAATGAATAAACAGAAAAATGTTATGAATATATTGGACAATGTTATCAACCAAACATCTTTGAACAACTAAGAGGCTTCCAGTACAGTTGCAACTTGAAGTTACCCTGAATAATTGACTTGTGGAAACTTCTGTGTGGTAAGATTATTAGAAATAAACATCTTATGAACATGTTAGGAAAGATGTTTTAAATAGTAAAGCTTTAAAAATATAGGAAATATCAAAAACTGCTGAAAAGAAGCATGTTCAGTTCATAGAATGACAGAAATTCTGTATTGGATAGAAATTGTTTAAAACATGCAATATTAAATATTATTTATTAGTAGGCCATTAACATTCCTAGGTAAATCAATATGTAAAAAGAGGATTATGAAAACAAAATTCATAACATCCAAACAATAATCGAACACACAAAGATTTTAAGAATACCTCTATACAATAATCTATAATTTCAAAAATAGTGTTGCCCCACTGAATTGTACACACTTTCTAATGTACATGGGTATTGGCATCACATATAAGCTGAGATTCTGTATGTAATACCAGTTAATTATTATCCAAGTGTCAGTGAAAGCAATTAAATGATATATCAAAACTTAGTTTTTAAACTATGGATTTGGCACATTTATCTAAGAAAAATTGCAAATGATGTAATCAATAATAATAAGAATGCACTACATTGTTATAAAAAACAATTTTTTTTTTGGTAGTCATAAATTTTCATTGATTTCTTCATACATTACTAAGAGTTCCTTAAATTTGGGAAGTAAGAAAAAAAGTTATTCAATTCACATAAAATGTAAAACCATTTTATTTCAGGTACAGTAACCAGTCAGAATAAGGAAAAAAAATGTTATAAATATTTATAGCTCAACTGTTTCACTGATAAATATTATAAGTTCCAAAATCATAATCATCAGGTACAAAATTATAAAGGCCAAATACTAAATATTTTAACACAAAGAAAACTTTTTTCTTTTCTAAGTAATGCAGAAATTATACAGAGTTAAGAGCCAAATATTATAATATAGCAACTTTAAAATAAATCTTTAAGATCCATTGGACAAAAAAATTAAAGAGAAAAGTCTTTACAAGTGCCTAGTGGACTTGTACATTGCACAATTTATCTTCAGAATGAGGTGTACATTAAATGGACCTTCCAAGTTAGACAACATTCAATAAATGAAATGTGACACATAACACGAAATAATCCAGTATTTGGAGTGAGGTAAGTGGGAACTGATAAAGGTAAAATAATCCAGTATTTGAAGAAATGTAATTGTTCACAGTTAAATCTACCTAATTTCATTTTAGTAATGTATATTTGTATGTAGTCATGGAAAAAGTATTAGTATTTAGCCTATAAATTTTGTATCTTAAAATTACTTACCAAGTGGTAAAATATATAAGCTTATGATCAATAAATATATTTACATCATTTTGTGTGATGTTATAGAAATATTAAAAACATTAACTATACACCTTGAAAACAGTGTGTTACTAGAGCTCAAAGACCAAAAACTTACTTTAATCCAATATAAGTTTTTTTTTTTTTTAACACTGTCAGTACATAAATTATAGCTAAAGTTTAATTAACCAATGCTTCTTGTGTAATTAGAAAGGAAAGTTTAACCTGACTTATAGTATCCAACTGAAATAAGAAGAATTAATGACAAACTTAATATGAATAAACTTTGTGATTGAATTAAGACTGATTCATGCAGGAAGTCAACAATATTTTCACATTTATTTCGGAAATAATCAAATATTTATTGTAACATGACATCTCAGAAGTGCGCATTCTAAGATTTTGGAAGTATGATTTGGATATTCATCACTCTTCTTGCTAAAAATGCAATGTTTTCAAATAATACAGTTCTCATAAATTATTTTGTTGAAGATTGAAGGTGTTATGGATGATTACCAGAATGGTATAAATCTTGAATATATTCTACAATCTGCTCATAATAATTTCTAAATAATAGGAGATTTGTCAGAAATTATAATAAAATGGGTTACTGTTTAGCCTTGACCTACCATACGAATCTCACTTGACCCTGTCGACAGAAAAATGTATTTCCACACATCATTGATGTGAAAAAGTTGATGAAAGAAAGCCAGTCATTCCAATTAACCTTTGGATTTATAATCATCATAGCAACAATTAGAATTCTATGGAACAATATAATAGGTATTTCAATACAAATGAATCACAAAAACTTAACCACTTTCGTATTAACAATTTGAATAGTAAAGGTGATCTCAATTTGCAGTTCTGGTATTTATTTTTGTTTTGTAAAAATATAAGGATGATTGTATATAATATTGAAATTTTAAACTTTGTTTTAAAAAATTATAAAACCTAAATGAGACTGAAAAAGAGGGAAGTTTCAAAGCAGTGAAGGTTAGCTTTATCAATTCTGAAGAAACTGAAGGATTAAAAAGTTTAATCTGTAAAACAATGTTACAAATCTCAGGAAATATATGTATTACGTTTTTTTTGCTACATTTCACATTTAATGTACCGGCAGAGCCCAATCTTAAATTTGCTGACAAAGCATTTACTTTTTCTGGTCTTTACATTAGCTGAATCTTCAGGACAAACAAATTTAATAAAAGCAGTATTTATAAGTTGAACTATGAATTTTGTATGCTAATATGATCCTACAAATCAAATTTTATATAGTTAGTATTTATTATCTTTATTTTTTTCTACCTTGTATCAAACTGCATTAAAAGTGCACGCTGAATTGTATTTGAAATGAACGTATTTTCAGATGATGTCTAAATATAACTATCAGTCTATACAATATATAAAATTTCGTAAAACTCACATAAAACAAAGAAAATCTGAAAGAAACCATTCATGGTAGTCACTCTAAATGATGTAACAATGTTGAATGTAAGGAAAGAGTAAGAAGATGAGATAAAAAGACACAACCAGCTTGATAATATAAAAATGGCACAGTATTTCATTCCATAAGTTTATTGGCACAAATATATTGAAATTTAAATGTTCTACATAATTTAAGAGGTCTGAAACATACATTTTGATTGAGGTAGTAAACATACAAAAATCAACCTTAATAAATTCTAACTCTATAAAAACTAAGAAAATGACATATATTGTGCTCAATATTACTATTAGTAAATTCAAATCAAATTAACAAATAAATAAAAAAACCTGGTCTAAATGGCTCAAGGAAACACTTGTAATTTTAAAATTCAGAAAGATGAACAAGGGAATATAGACATTGAAATATTTACTTTGTTAAAGAGATATTTACTAAAGTTCATTGAAGACAATTTACTGCATTTCATATGTTAATAAAATAATTAGTATAGCAAAAAGCCAAGAAGAGTGCTGATATACTTCTGAAACATTTTAGACAATGAATGTGCAATACACACTATCATAAATTAAGGTACTATTAAAAGAAAAATGTTTAGTCACTAACTGTTTACATGTAAGTGTTGATTCTTGAGACGAGAATGAATTTTTCTGCAAATATGAAAGGAGGTTAAAAGAAAAACTATGTTGTGACTAAAATAATGAAAACATATATATTAGTAAAGAAACAGAATTGTATTAAAAAACATGTGGAAAGACTGTGATGGTATTATTTCTGAGCTTAAACATGAAATAAATTTTATTATTTGTATTGTTTCATCCTTAGTGTTGCTTTTGAAAGTTTATGATGATATGATAAGATATACCTTTATGTTTCTAATTTTTTTTAAAACTTCTCTGTTTGACATTTATTTAGTCCAGTGAAATGTGTAGAATAAACTTAAAAAATCACACCAAATGTTAGATTGTAGTAATTAGTAGTCAAGGAAACAAAGCTTCAATAAAGACATTATTTGTCAGTTGCAGCAGATGGAACTTTTTGTATACTAGGCCCATAGCATGATAATGTTGTCTTGAGGTGTATGACTAAAAAAAATTTAAAATAGAATAAGAGAAATAAAGTTTGTGTGTTTTTAGTATATCTCCTACCCCATTCCTGGAATAATAGGACAGCATCTTTCTCTATCTGGATAGAAAATACTGTAATATTTTTATTGTAGTTTTACCAGAAATTCAATTAAACCTATTGCAGAAATAATAACTAAGCAGATTTGAAGAAATGAGTAGTTTATAGACAGTAAAATACAGAAGCGTGACTTAAAAAATTACAATGAAACAGAATGCACAGCAATAATTTTTTTTTAGAAATGACATGATTATATTTTGATTTAAGTAAACATGCTTTTGTGGAGATGGGATCTAACTAGAATTAATATTAGTTTTAAAAAAATAATCTGCCAATAGAGCCTCTCATATCAATATCTCTATTATGCACATGGGGAGGTAAAATGCTAAAGGCTCAAACCTAGGCTGACATAGTAGTTGTCCTTATTAGCATTGGTAAGCAGCTTTCTGTAATCAATTAGTCAAATGCTGGGATGGTCGACAAGTTCCAGTCATCAAAACAAACTTATTAGAAAATACTCTTACTTCAAAGAAAGATGGCAACATTTACATCTGCCCTGCATGTTAGTATACCAGGCCTAGTCAGTTAGATAAGATATTGTGAATGGCGACCACATTTTAATAATAGTCTTTAAAAAATGATACAGACAGAACTCAATTTACCAAGTGGGTGACATGTTTTGACCTATAACAAATTAAAAAAAAAAAAAAAATGCAATGGAAGAAAATTTGTAATATTTACTAAGAGATTTTAAATGGCAAGAAAGTAAGTAGGATAATTCAAACCTATAGAAGGGAATATCAGCTTTCTCCAAAACATCAGCTGATTTGGAAGGAGAGAAAGATATAGTGAACAACATAGTATATGAAGATAGAGATGCTATCACTGGTACAATGAAGTGGAACAAAATACACCAAGTAAAAGGTGTTTGAAATTTTTGTATTTAATATACTTTTTGTCATCATTTTAAACTTTCTATCACACTTATTAATCCTTTTTTTGTTTCAGTCAAAGGATTGTTTAATTTTGTCTACTCAGGCATGCAACTGAGCAATAATTTCAATATCTATTTGATCTGTTATATAACAGTGAAATACCTCACAGATATTTTTGACAATAGTGAAAATGAAAATGCAATGAAAATAATAAATGTTTTAAATCTTTCCACTTTACATGTTTTCAAGATATTTAAACGTTTTCATTTCAGCAGTGGCTCAATATTCTAAAGTTATCATCTTAACACAGAATTATTAATGAACTGAAATTTAGGATATTAGTTCTGCTATACTCACTTCAATAAAATGTGTATAAGCATTGTGCATAAAGAATCCAACCAGATTTTTTCCCCATTAAAATCCCACAAATAGGTGGAAAGTAACAACTTATATCAATAAAGGAAGAATCATAAATCATTTGGCAAAAGTTTCAGTGAGTTGGAGTCAATATGGGAGGGGGGGGGGGGGGGGGGAGGAAGGGAATTCAAAGAAAAACCTTCAGGTCCTCAGTTTCCAACAACTGAATGCCAATTAAAAACAAAGTTATTGAGGAAATATACACAGACGGAAAAAAAAATCCCAACACCAAGAAAGACTTGTGTTAGATAAACGAAATTTCGTAGGCGTGTTTATACATCTGAAAGATGACATCGATTCAAATTTCGCGCTTCGCGCATAAGTGTGGCGCTAGTAGCGCTACTCAGAGCTTGCAAATCAGGTTTGCTTTAAATACGCGCTGTAAAGTTTGTGAACGTTATTTACCACTGAGATTTGACATAGTGAGTTGATGTTAGCCAAGAATGCCTTTAAGAAGACGAAGAAGCCATTATCAACAGCTCACCGAGTTTGAACGAGGTCGTGTAATAGGGCTACGAGAAGGTGGATTTTCTTTTCGCGATATTGCAGAAAGACTTGGCCGGAATGTATCCACTGTGCATGATTGTTGGGTGCAGTGGTCAAGGGATGGTACTGCCTCAAGAAGACCGGGTTCCGGGAGGCCACGTGGCACTACTGAGAGGGAAGACCGCCGTATTCGGCGTACAGCTGTGGCGCATCGTACTGCGTCTGCGGCAGAAATTCGAGCTGCAGTTGGTACCACAGTGACACAACGAACTGTTAGAAATCGGTTACTTCAAGGACAGCTCCGAGCCAGGCGCCCTGTAGCGTGCATTCCACTGACTACAAGCCATCGCCGTTTGCGACTCCAGTGGTGTCAAGCCAGAGCTCATTGGAGGACGGAGTGGAGATCTGTTGTGTTTTCTGATGAAAGCAGGTTCTGCCTTGGTGCCAGTGATGGCCGAGTGTTGGTCAGAAGGAGGCCAGGGGAACGCCTGCAACCAAACTGTCTGCGGACTAGACACACTGGACCTACACCTGGAGTCATGGTCTGGGGAGCAATTTCCTATGACAGCAGGAGCACTCATGTGGTTATACCAAACACACTGACTGCAAATTTGTACGTCAGTCTGGTAATTCAACCTGTAGTGCTGCCATTCATGAACAGCATTCAAGGGGAGTTTTTCAACAGGATAACGCTCGCCCTCATACCGCTGTTGTCTCGCAACGTGCTCTACAGAGTGTCGACATGTTACCTTGGCCTGCGAGATCACCAGATCTGTCTCCAATTGAACACGTATGGGATATCATTGGACGACAACTCCAGCATCATCCACAGCCAGCACTGACCGTCCCAGTATTGACAGCACAAGTACAACAAGCATGGAACTCCATACCACAAAGTGACATTCGAAACCTGTATGACACAATGCATTCACGTTTGCAGGCTTGCATTCAAAATTCTGGAGGTTACACCGGCTATTAATTTAACAGTATTTCACATTTGAAATGCATTTTCTTGAGCTTAAATTAACCTGTGATCTTGAAAATTTAATCAATTAAACATGTTAACTTGACAAATGCATTGTCCAAATTTCATTACTCTACAATAATTTTTTCTTGGTGTTGGGATTTTTTTTTCCGTCTGTGTAGAATATAACTGATAATAATCTCTTGTTATAATTAAAATTTCTGTATCAATGTCTCAGAAAATGCTACACACAACGAATGCTAGAAGTTTGATACATTAACGAAGGTTCTGACCTAATATTTAGATAAACATATAGTTTAAGTAGAATTGCTCAATAAATATAATAGAAAAAAAATCAGCTTGCACAGAAAAATGGTAAAGCAATGTAGTGAGAAGTGAAGAATTAAATTTTCATTAATATAAAAATAACAAAGTCAGAGTAACGTACTGGCATCTACCTGGACACGATTATTTCCTGCCTCCTTTCACATCAAATTAAGTAGCACACAATAACTGAAAGCAGTGGAAAAACTAACACAACCTCTTTTTCCTAGAATCTGAAGTTGTCAATTGAGTATTAAATGTACCCACGGCACAAAACAACATTCTATTTCATAAATCTCAAATATCACATTATTTTATTTTCAAGCATTTACGAAATAAATGTAAATATCAGTATAAGTCAATGAACATTCTGTGTGTGTGTTTTTTTTTTTTTTAAATGGAATATTATTGCTTTCTCTACTGTTACATGTTCATGACATAAGTAAAAAAAAAAAAAAATAATAAAAACGAATATGTAACATTGAAGATGTGAGTCTATAGGTTCATGAGCAGACACTGATCATTGATACCTAAGAAATAAGTCTAATAAAATTGTAGAACACTGTAAAATAATGAGTGCATTTACACACTTCACAGTAACTTCTAATTAAAATTAAATAGAGGCATATCTAGCACACACACTTCTTTTTACGTATAATTCAACTACAATCAAAGTACCAAGGGTACCATAGGTTGCAGTAACTTTTAAAGCTGAAGTGGAGAAGACATTAATTATTTCATAGAACACTTACAGAAGTTTTGAATTCATGGAACATTGCAGTATAAACATTAAATATACAATATTTTTATAGTGAAATGACAAACTTCCATTATGAGCACAAACATTTATATTGAATAAAATCACAACTTTTTGTATTACAACTATTGTGACATTTAGTCCAGCGACATTTATTTTTGACAGAATATAAAAACAATTAATAGTTTCAGGACATCTATCCAACATTAAAAAAAAAAACAGTTGGAGTGGCCAAGCTGGAATAAACATCAAAGATTCATAGGAGCTACAAATATTTAAGTCACTTCACACATACAGATGAAATTAAAACATCTCTCAGTCAGGAATTGCTTTACTGGTTTATTATACCCATTCTGAACTATAGTTTCATTTATTTATATATGACGGCATCATTCTTAACAACAATTTTTTATGATAGAAAATAAGAGATGAATAAATAAAGTTTGTTTCTATAGGCTACTGGAGCCAATAACATGAAAAAGTAAATGAGAAACAAGGGAAATTGTACACAGGTATCTGTGGCAAAGTCTAGTGAATCACGGAATACCGGTAATAATAATAATCACCTATAAAAGTCTACACAATATTGTTTATATTCCCCAAGATTTAGTACCTTGTAACATAAAAGCTAGCAAACAGTTGTATCAAGACCAATTATCAAAAGCAAAAAATGATTTAGCTCTATGTCAAATACCCATCATGAATTGATATTTACATTTTTATACTGTTATAACAACATTTAATTAGACAGTAAATTTGTTTGTTGCCAAATACAATACAGAAATAGTGAAGGTACACTAAAAACATGAACACAGAACAATGAAGAAAATTTTGGGTTCAAACATGTATAGCATATGGCGGCAGCTTCAGAGAAACTCTCGCAGCAACTGGTTTTCAAGTAACATATAAATATAACTTCTACTAAACAAATATTGTGCATCTTAGCAATGTACCATGCAATCGCAGCAGAAATTCTTGGCAAGGTAGTTCTCTGATGAAACCAATAGAATGATGGCTGAAACATTAGGTTTCAACAAATTGACATAGTTCAAATCGGAAAACCAAGATAACAATGTACCTTGAAGATTGGAAAAATTCTCATAGCACATACAATATTATTTTCCAGTCACAATAAATTTATAAAATATACCACAGTATATGATCATCTAGTAAGAATGGGTATAATTTCTGAAATGTCTACTATGCATTAGACTGAGTTGTTACCAGCAAGGTTTCCTCCCTAGAAATTTTTCTGCAGCTAAAATTTAACTGCTTAAACAGTCTGCAATAACTTCTATTAATTACATGAAATGACTGGAACATGTAGTAAAAATGTATTTTGCATTTTTCTGAAGTAGTCTCGTACATACATGCACAGAAATAATTTCTTATTTTTATACATATTTACAACTGAACATTGTCAAACCACATGAAGAACACACAGAACACGTCACTCTTCATTCTAACAATTGCACATATGACATATGACCTATTTATCACAGTAAATAAGATTAGGAAAATGATTATGAAATATTCATATAATCACAATTTGCACTAATGGATACCAGATATTTTAATTTTAAATATGAATAAACTATAAAACAGTTGATTATACTTTCTATCTTTTTTAGAATATAGCTAAGACATTAACAATAAAGCAACAGAATAATGTAATCAAAACAGAAATTCTGAGTATATATACAGAAAAATATCACATTAAAAATTAATTATAAACAAACAACAAATTCTGAAAACTAAGTTCAATACATATTAAAAAAACTAGCACCCATTCATTATGAAACAGAAATACTTTTAAATAAATTTTCAAGAATAATATTTAGTATAAAATATAAATTTTCTGTCCATAAACTCACCATCACAAACACACCAAAACAATGTTAAAATGGCAGTTATCACAACTCCTTGAAACCCGGGTTACTGAAAACAAGTTTTTTCAATATTTGCCAACAAAAATAGTAGTTCACTCATCCAGAATAACACATTTTACCAGTGAAATGATAACTGATTCTTCTACTTTTATGCAGTGGTGAACATTATAAAAGATCCTAAAATAAAACTTCACTTTCCATAAAACATTTTCTACAAAATTGCACTGGAATAATAACAAAAATATTACAGCTATATGGATGGAAGCTAAACTTTAATGAACCAGCAATGTAATCTTCATTCAATAACCACAGATAAAAAAATTAACTACAAAATAACAATAGAATAAATCAGAATATATAAGCTGATTTAAATTAATTAATTAATTTGAATTAATATGAAAAAATGTAGGAAAGATATTTTTTTAACTGCTTTACGTCTCTCAACAGTGAGGTCTTTAGAGACGGGAAAGGACGGGGGCAAGAAATGGGAAGCAATTCAGCCATGGCCTTTTTAAGGAAGCATCCCGGCATTTGCCTGGAGTGATTTGGGAAACCATGGTGTAGGAAAGAGAATGGAGATAACTGAAGGAGGAAGATGTTGTCATATAACCTCTCTTATGTCAGTATACCTTTAAAAAGTTTAAAGGGTCCTTAAAACAATTAAAACCAACAGCAAATTGTTTTGGAAGCATTTTACAGTAGTTTGAGAGTCAGAAAACATGTTAGTAAGGAGAATCTGAGCTATTTTAAAAGTTTTCGAAAATACTATAAACAAAGTTCATATTTTTTAGAAGCCATGTAGCCACATTCATTTTCAGAGGTGTAAAATGAGATGACAATTCAAATTTGGTCCAACACTTACGTTTTAGATAATTGTATTAAATAGGTATCGTGAACTTGGTTATCTCGCAAGCACATGGAAAATATTGCATAAGAAGCTGTTTTCACTTAATTTTCAAGGTACATAGTTCAAAATGTTCATCATAAAATAATAAGCAATATATAAAAAGTTAGAGTCAATAACTGACAGAAAAGTACGTTTTTTAGACAAAAAAAAAAAAAAAAAAGAGTGAGATTTCGCTGACTTTGCAATTGAGCAATTCTATGGACATATGGGTATGAGGGATTAGAAACCACATTCAAATTAAATAGAATTTTCACTGAACACACACTGTGATTTTCATAAAGATTCCGACAATATTCAAGCCGTAAAAGGGAAATTAAGGTTTAAACGTAATGGCTGCCACCGAGCGTGGTGGTGTAACGGATAGCGTTCTGGCCTCGCATTCGGGAGGACGGCGGTTCGAATCCCCGTCCGGGCATCCAGATTTGGGTTTTCCATGGTTTCCCCAAATCACTCCAGGTGAATGCCGGGATGCTTCCTTCAAAGGCCATGGCCGAATTCCTTCCCATTCCTTGCCCCCATCCTTTCCCGTCTCTAAAGACCACGTTGTTAAAAAGGGACGTTAGGCTGCTACAAAGCATCATTTCAGAAACAAAGGATTAGCTTTAAGGGAAATAGATAACAAGGAAATAATATTACCAACAGATAAAGAATCAAATTTAGCAGAGTTTGAGATATATTACAGATCGGTAGCACTCATATATTTGGAGAAAATCGACATCAAAGTTTTTAGCCGACTTTACACTTATAGTCAGAGTAAATTTTCACTATTAAATACATTTCAGATCTAGACATGTTACAAGTCAAACGTTGAGGAAATTTTTATAGAATATTTTGATAATAGAATCATTTCACAGACTGAAGAATTATAGGAATGATGACAGATTAAGCTTTTACAACTTTAGTCGAATTCCACAACACCTAGGAGAAAAACTATCATAATTAAAATTGACATTTAAAATATGCTTCACAACATATCAAAATTTCAGAATGATAGGAATAAAAATAAGGTTTCCCTTTGTCAAATCATGCGTATGCTGTCAGCTGGGCACAATATGGATATAGCTAGCCTCAAGGGGCAGCAGTAATCTGGTAGAAACTGAACTGAGAGGACAGTGCATTGGCCGTCATGGAGCTGTAGGAAAACTTTAGTAGTGACACAATAGCGGTGCAAGCTCACTTTTCTTTTGAGATGAATTTTTAACTTTCATTGAGGGTTTAGGAGGAAGTTGCTTACTGGGTAAAGATGGTTTAACCTGTAATCATTTATTTTGGATAGAAGTCTGATGTTTTTCTATTAGGCCTGCGCTGGTACCAAATTTATATATGAACCTTTGCAAAATATATAATTTTGAATTTATCAGGAAGTCTAGAGTTTTTGAGAACATACCTTTTTAACCCTTGAGGTAATTACAAGGGATTGGCAACCATTAAACAGAAACTGTTAAGGTACCAGACACTATCAAGTAAAGACAAGTTGCTGTATGCTATAACCCCGACCAAGCAATTGTTACAATGTGTAGATCTGAGATGGAGATTTTCTGCAAAAGAGTGAGGAAGTACTCTATAAGATCTAATATACCAGTATTGACATATGGATTGGAAACAGGGTTGATGAAGGAGAGGGACAACAGAAGAGTACAAGCAATGGAAATGATGTTTCAAAGGAGTAGAGTAGGAGTAACAAGAATGGACAGAATAAGGAATGAGAAAATTATGGGAATGGTCAAGGAGAAACTGTTACAACAAATAGAGAAATCAAGGTTACATTCAGTGGCCGATCCAGGATTTTGGTTGGGGGGGGGGGGGGCTTGAGTTGGGTATGCTTTATAGTCATGCTGCCCTTAAAAGATCAGTAGAGCTAAAAAAAAAGTCTCCAAATCTAAAAAATTCCAATGTGGGGGGTGGACCTTAAATACTTTTTGGGGGGGGCTGAGCCTCCTAACCCTCCCCCTGGATCCACCACTGGTTACATTGTTATGGTCATAAAGAGAATGGGAGAAGAGAAGATAACAAAGAAGATACTGAACAAGAGCTGAAAAGAAAGTTGTTTGTTTTTGTTGTTTTAGGGCGCGTCGACAGCGAGGTCATTAGCGCCCAGAAAGGAAAGATATCCAGGGGAACAGATAGGTGAAAGAAAGATGTTGAAAAGTGTGTTGAGGAAAGAGGAGGAAACTGGGTAGAAGAAGAGATGTGGTGGATGGATAAGAAGCATTTGAGATGATTTTGCTCCAAGCAGATGTGGCCAGTGGTTGGAAGCTGCACAAGATGATGATGATAAAAAAAGTTGGTAACAAATGCAAATGACACCAAAATATAGTAAATTTTTAATAAACCATTTTGAGATTTGATAGTTAAATTCTTGTCTTGTAGAAAAACTAAGGAGAAAAAAATGAATTGGTATCACAGTGAAAAAGCAGTGATTAATATATGAAGCAAAATAAGTTTTTGCGAAATTTGATATATAATTCTTAAAATTTTACAGCTGAAATAATAATGATGCTAATGAAAAGGCTTTTGACTATGTAAATAACAAAGGATTAGTTAAGTAAATCCATTACCCGCCAAAATTGAAAGTAGGAGGGCTGGGACAAATGCACAAAACTCAAGATGAATACAATTACACAATACCGAAAATATTATACAGTTATGTTCATCTTGCCTTTTCTACTGTTGTTGCAGTCCTCCTGACTTCAAAACTGCTGAAATAATAAAACAAATTATTAATTTATGCAATTTGATAGTATGAATTTGATTTTAAAGCAAATAGTTTAGATGTGCTTGTTTAAGTGCTGAGTAATGGCCTCATTTATTGGTTTCAGCCATACGTTGGTAACCACCTATGTCAATGGTCCCTAATTTTTGCTTCAGGAATTATGCATTAGAAAAACGGGGAAAAAAGTTAAACCTTGGAACACAACTTACATGATTCACAGACAAATGGCAAAACTTATATGCATCTCCCCCCTTTTTTTTAGGACAGTTCCTAAACTGTGACAGACCTAGCTAGCCAGCACTGGAACAAGATACTGCTATATATAATACATACAGCGCTGAAACACCAAGAATGACATATAGGTAGATGTTCTATTTATCTATTTATGAGCATTATTTCCTGTGCTAAACAATTTATCTGAATACATAGCTATGAAAAATACTGCTAGTAATACGATTTATATACCTAAGTGGTTTCTGCAATCATTTAGGAAAATGCTTTCCGACCAAAAAAAAAAAAAAAAAGGGCCGAATGTATATTAACACTGCTAAGAAGCACGTGGCACTGCTATTCAGTGCTCTAATATTAAATAATGAATATAGACCTTACTACACTTCCATAGAGTACCATTTATTTCATACATAATTAGACCTACATTGTCATTTACAGAAAAAACAAACATATTCACTTATGAAGATCGGAAGGATAAGGACTGGAATGTTTTATAGGAACTGTGGAATACAGAATAGCACCAATTTATTTATATATTAAATCTACAGCAGAGCATTCAAGAAGAGTTGCTTAAGGTGTTTGCCTCCCATCTTATAGATTAACTTGATGCTATAGGATTCCACCAAATATCTAGAGCAGTACTCAGTACTTCGTTTCACCAGTGGTTGAATGTGCCTACTGTAAACTATTCTAAATATGAATTGCCACCTTTGGTATAGAAATAATAAAGTTGTGCTCAAATTTTGAGGCAGACAATATGAACCATCAGAGTATCTTCCTAAATGATTAATGAAAATCATTAATAATCAGAAGTTATGCACACTTAAGTTCTGAACCTGGGCCCACTGAAACTCTGTCACAGTATGATTGTACTTTAACAAGTAGGTAATCTTGACAATCATCAAGTCAAGTGTATATTGAATCAGGGATATGATTTCCCAAGGTCACAAGGATAAATCCCTCCTGATTCTTATAGTAAACTCTACCAACTGCTTGTATTAAAGATTAAGGGTTTCATTATTATAAGAACTTTTCACTCATATATGCAAATTATTTAATGATCTCATGTACCAAACATTGAAACATTTACTATTAAGGCAGCTGAAATCCTTTTTTAAGATTAAATATGTCAGAATGGTTTTTTTACCAATGAGACCAACTAGATCCTTAGGTTGAAAGCCAAATAGCTTTATACTGTACTGTAATGATTAACAGCAGTGTGTCATTTTTTCAAACAATTTTCTGCAATTATTCTGCTTTCAATGTATGTTTTACAGGTAGTACTTCAAATACAGTTATCATTTTGTCAAATAACCTAAAATTTTGTAACTACGTAACAAAATTTGTTCTCAGAACAGCGAGTTCATTTAAATAACATTGCAGATCAGTTTTAAAGTCCTTTGTTTACATAATTCAAGTAATAAATCAGATTTTTACAGTTTTAATAAAATGTCTGAACAAACCAGTATTTCTTGTTGCATCTTTCTGAAATAAAAAAGTGAAGCCCCTGGGAAACAAAACCTTTTTTAAACCCTTGCTTAAACAGTTCAGAACTCAAATCACAAGTATCAAATAAAAAATTTGGAGCAGGTGCAAAGACAAATTGATATATTTGTTTGCAGAAGTAACTACAGTCAATTACTGGCACAATAAAAGCTGGATGGGAGTCATTGGAAGGCGGGAAACATGTTAACAATGCTGAGAGTTTATACGGCAGTGAGGCCTGGAGAAGAAAATGTATCAGTATGTGAAAAGGAAGAGATGGCCATAAACTAGTTCTTTATTTCAACCCTAAGAAATGGTAACATTTTCATTTATAAGTTAGGGAATCAGGGACTGGAATAAATTATCAAGCTGTTGAACAGTTTACTTCAAACAATTCAAAGTTGGACATATGGTCAACAGCAGCTGGTGAAATAATAATAATTATCTAATCCATAATGATAATTTATAAATAAGTATGTTTTCTTTAGTCATATACTTTTTTATGAATTTTTCATTCATTTACTCTGAGATGAGGGTATTGATGAATTATGAAACGGAAAGCTATGATCACTTGATGTTCAATAATTATAGTAGTAATCAATACGCACCAGTGTGGCTGCGTCCATCTAAGTGCCACCACACTGGATCGAGGAGGTATAATGGGTCTGGATTGAAAACCCGAGTCTCATGTACCAGCTGTCCTGATTGTGGTTTTCATCTGGGAAAATGTTGGGATGTCCCCAATCTCTAACTCATAAATGACATATTTCACAAGCAAAAATACACTTATCATGTAGAACACAAGTTATATGTTTCACAGACAGATGGCAACGCATTTGCTTCCCCTCATCCAGAACTATGACAAGCCAAGAAATATGGTAGTTGACAGAACCTTGCTTTCAAAATGAGCACAGCCTCTGGAACAGGATGTGCTAAATCACCCATGAAAGTGGAAATATTCAAAATATGATGATGATAGTAATAATCAGAAGTAGAAAGGAAAGGTTAATTTAATTATGATGGAGCACATGCTCCAGTGGCAATTCTCTTAGTCATCTAATTATACCTTTTTTATTTTTTGTTATCTTAGATAAATTGAGTGTTGAATTCCTCCCTTACCTACATTTGCAATTTACTAATTTCAAATTCCTTCAGCGTTTTTGGTTATCTTCTGAAACATAGACAGGTATGTGCATATGTGGATGAATGAACTACCTCTTATTGTGAGCAATGATCTCAATTCCACAGCTTCACAGTCAGCTTATAAGCAAGGGTAATTGAACCCGAAATCCTTAATCTACTCTCTTCTTCTCATCCTACAAAATATAATTCAGTACCTTGTAAATTGCTACAAACATTACTTTATAAATTGCTTCATATCACTCTCAATATCTTCCCAAAATACAGAACTTTGTATAAAACCTCCATTCATAGTTGAATAGATATACAAGCTATAATCTTAAATTCAATAATCTTGCAGAGAGTCAACAACAGTCTATTTACATCGATGCTTAATACTTTGAATTCGGTCTTATTTTACTGTAGGATTTTACCCTACATATCGTGTATTATTAAGTGGTGTTGGTAGCAGAGGATCAGAAAATTAAAACAATGAATATAAATTTTTAAAAAAATGCACAAATAGAAGCTAACATAATTGTTTTGAAATAAGTATTACCAGTTATATTATTCTAATCAATACACATGTTATTTTAAAAACAGATGGATGAAGTCTTATTATTCTAATCACATTGATCACAATCACAGACTTTTCCATAGCACCCAATATTTCTCTATATGACGACAAAATATTATGTATTCCTCTTACCATCACTCAGTTATTAAGAACATAAATATAAGCAAGCTTTGTAAAAAAAGAACATCAGAATGAAAGGGTCAAAGAAAGGTATGTATATTTGTTTCAGGACATTTAAATACAACATAATTTCTGCTTTATTAAAATAAAACTGAAAATAAGACAAAAATAATTATGCATTTTGATTAAATTTAAATGCTCAGCTATTTAAAAATAATCATCTTCAGACAGTGGATTATTGCATTAGCATCTATCACTGATGTAATTTTAAGTTCCCATCTGAAAAATCTTAATTTTATTTTCAGTTTTTTCGGATAGTGAAATGAAACAACTTTCGTTCAAATTTGTGAGGCTATAGCAACAGCTTTGTTTAATAAAAGTTAAAAATAATTTTAACAGCAAAATTAATATCAAGGAAGTAGCAGGACCCATTAACTAGATTTAGGTTGATAGTTGCCCCTATCAGACAGTTTTACTTGGTAGGCTCTTAGTCATTTTGAGGGTATTGATGAATTATGAAACTGAAAGCTATGATCATTTGATGTTCACTAATTATCATATTTATAGCAGAAAGTAAGTTACAGTCTGCACGTCTTACTTTTTTAAAATTATAATAGTAATAATAAAACCTTGAATTAATATTCTAAAAGGTCAGACAGTTGGTATAGAATGCAATGATCAATGATGCACAATACTGCCCTTTATTCAAATAGTAGTGAGATTATACTTGAAGTATATTCAAGAGACCTTCATTTTTGAAGGTAAAACAATCTTGGAATAAATATAATGCATTCAGTATATCAGGGGCGGATCCAGGGGGGGGGGGGGGGCTAGGGAGCTCAAGCCCCTCCAAAAGTATCTTGGTCCACCCCCGACGTTGTAGTTTTGAGACCTTTTTTTTTTAGCTCTACGGATTTGAGGCCCGAGGAGGCTATAAATACTACCATTTTCCCGACTGAAGCCCCCCCCCCCCCCAAACCAAAGTCCGCTGAAGCCCCGCCCAAACAAAATATTGGATCCGCCCCTGCAATATATCATAGATATATTTATAAGTTTCAATCACCACAATAATGATATAGTAAAATATTTTTTAACCTAACAGGACCATGCTGAGTTTTTTAAAATTTATTTATTTTCTTTAATTAATTAGATTTTGTGCTTCATAAACATCAGGGTTAATAAAACTGGAAGAAGATTTGGGGACAGGGGGTGAGTGGGAAGGAATTCCCTTATGAGCTTTTGAAGGAACAATTGCAGCATTGGCCTGGAATGATTTCAGAAAACAATAATCTGGATGGCATTGAATCCACGTCTTTCTAAGTACTAGGCCCATATGTTAACTGCTGACCCACTAGGCTTGCAGCTGTAGCAACACATTGCAAAATTACGAATGACAGATATTTTGTTATACTCTCAGTTAAAACAATTGCTTCAATTTTTAGAGCATGCAGTTATAACATAAGGGCAGTAACGTGATTAGTTTATTCTCATTGCAATCTTTTTCCTCCTCTACAACTTCGTGATAATTAGTAGCATTTCAGTCAGTTTACACCAGTGAAATTTTTTAACACACTTGTTTCAAATACAAGATCCACAGTTAGCAAAAAATTAAAATTTTCTTATAAGTCAAATCATAACCACACATTCTCTGGCCATTTCAGAGTCATGTTCCCCAACAGTTTTAACACAGCCTTTGAGTTGGTCATTCTCTTTCTGAAATAGATTTTTAGTAAAGAAATTTATTGCTATGAAGAATAAAATTTATATATGTATATATTTATATACATTTATATACTATACAGGTAAATAATTTAAAACATTAGAAATTTTTATCACTTTTTTACTGGACTCAGTTCTCTATCTCCCAAATGACAACCTGCAACCGCTTTTAAGATTAAATTCCATTTTCATAAATATTCATTATCACATAATTCAAATTTTATGACAGAAGTATCAGTAAGTTCAATGTTACATTAAAACTAAGTTTTTTTTGTCTTTTTTATCCTTTCATGATGAATTCTGTTTGCAGACAGTAAGTTATCGCTTCGAAAGTTCTTCTTAATTTCATTAAAGGATAAATGTAATGCATTACTGTTCTGACAGATAAAAGTCACCATCATACAAATAAAAAAATTCTTATTGTGATACTTGAATCTTTCATTATTATAAGAACTGGAAACAAGAAGATTGGTCTTGTGAATCAGTGGTCAAGATGCACAATTAGGGATTGATATCTGCTGTAATTTTTATAGGCGATTAAACTGGTCCTTCTCTTCTAGAAAAAACATTGCCTTGTTGATAATGATGGCCTATGGTTATATGACACACTGTGCTTCTAATTCAACATTAAATGCAGGTCCCCTCTAGGCAGCTGGATTATTGGGCTGGTTATGACAAGATACACAAAACATGCATCAAATCAAAATTTTGTCACCATATAATTATTTTACTTGTTTATTACCATAAAAGAATATTGTAATCTGAGTATAATTACAAAATGTTCCCATGAGAGCTCATTCACAAGTTTCTATTTTTATGGAGAAGGGTACAGCCTGAAATATTTTGTTTGTGGAGGGTATTTTGCTCTCTTCCCTTTAACTTTGGTGAGTGGATGTCATATTTTATCTTACATTTCCATATAAAAAAGTTTGATTGGAACCAAGGTTTGGCAAATGATTACACCATTTTTTATTTATGTCTAGAATTATAAACCAATAAGTAACAGTTGAAATTTAGAAAACCTTTAACCCATGAATAACCATTCTGAATTTGAAAATTAAAAAATTGCAAGGAAGAAATGACTATTCCCAAGAAACTCTTCAAGTACCTCAGGTGTTGGAAAATTAGCAAATTATGATATTTAATCCATGGTTTCTTGTTGAAAAGATACAATTTATGTGGGAAATCTTTTTGAAATGCTTGTACACAGGCAAGCTTCCCTTTAAATTATAGAGTCAACTGATAACTATAACAACTTGTATCACCAAATTGAAAAAAAGACACTCAGGAAAGTGGCTTTTAGGCAAAATCAATAACAAAGGACAGTGAAAATAACCATTGCTTACCAAAGTTTAGGACTGCTATGACATAACACGCACACAAAATACAGTACTTCAGTATAAAAACCTTATTCATGTACTAGAGAATTAGCCATTTGGTTCCAGAGGTGCGCACACACCGAGGGCTGGCTGTACAGCAGAAGAAAGGATGGGGAAGTGGATGGTAGGGGTGAACCATTAACAAGTGGACTATCGATATGGTGGGAATGTATGAGATAATATATACATACTGCAGGCTGTGGTAAAATGAATGTATACATAACAAATTGTACCATGCATTGATGCGAAAAAGAAATTTGATAAAAATTATTATTAATTAATCTTTTATATATATGTAAAACTAGGGAAGGATAGGGAAATATGGCCCAACACTTACCACAATTGAATGCAGCTGGGAATGATGAACACAAAAAAGAGCAAACACAAGAAACACGTAATATTTCAGCAGTTCGCCTTCTTGCAAAAGTGAGACACCAGGTGGAGCCAGATGTGCACACGATGGTGACCGTCTGGTGAAGGCCGCTGTCATGTGCACACACACATTAATATATATATATATATATTTACAGTAATAACAATTTTTAACAAATTTCTTTTTCACACTAATACATGGTAAAATTTGTTATATATATTCATTTTTACCACTGCCTGCCATATACAAATATTATCTCGGACATTCCCGACATATCGAGTCCACTTCTTAATGGTTCATCCCCACCACCTGCTTTCCCACCCTTTCTTCTGCTGCCCAACCAGTCATGTGGTAACTCTCAGTGTGTGTACACCTCCTGAACCAAATGGCTCATTCACTAATGCATTTTACACCAAAATATTGTCTTTTTGTGTCTGTATTATGTGTAATTCACTTGTTGCAGCCCTAAACTTTGGCAAGTGATGGTTTATTTTCCTATCCTTTGTTATTAAAATAGAAAAAAGTAATTATGAAAACTGGGGTGACTGAAAACAGTTGGTAAAATAACTAAAAACTATAGAGATTAGTTTAACCTCACTGATAAGCTAGTTGATGGACAGTTTTATATTCAACTATAAAAGGAATGTTTAAGGAAGGGAAGTCACAGTGTTGCTGTGTATCTTTCCAATGCATTTGACAAAGTGAACCATGAATCGTGATGAGCAATATTAACCACTGGAGTGAATCTGTACATGTCCTGTTGGATTGAGGAATTCTTAAGACAACGGGAGACTGCTTAGGATATGAAGTATCAGAGAAGACGGATGTTAAAACATAAATGCAACAGAGTGATGTAGTAATTATAATGAATAATTCTGTTGTTGGTTTGCATTCGAAACTTAAGATTATTTGAAGGCAATGTAATGCATAACAAGATTAGTATAAGGGGGTACTGTGAATAGCTAAAGGTTGATGTGGTCAAGATAGCTTTAGTACAGAATGACAATAAATTCCAATTTTTTTTTTTTACTTATGGCTTTACACCTTGTCGACGTCAAGGTCATTAGAGGCAGGATGGGATAAGGAACAGGAATGGGGACAAAAGGTTTGGTACCCTACAGTATTAGAAAGAGAGCAACGAGAAAATGTCACAAGAAAGTAAAGGTACTGGACAGCAAAACTTTGTTAAACTCTAGTTTATTACCTATAGTGGGATGTTGTTGTATTCACAATGGGGATACAAGATACAGTAGTTTGAAGGGATTGCAAAGGAAGGCAAGTACATGTGTTTGTAGGCATTACCATATAATACAATCAGTAACTGAAAAGCTAAAGGAATAGGCTTGGGAGCCATTGGAAAACAGAAAGCTTGTGAAAAGAATGGGCATATGAATAAAGTAGACATTGACAGTAAGGTATGCATGCATATTGGATGAAGAATTAAAAAAAATGTGGAAGAGAGCAGATGACCACTGTCATAAATTAGCACTTAATTTCAGGCATAAGAAAGTGGAATAGTTGAACTTCTGGGTAAGGTAACCAGGGACTTGACTAAATTGTTGAGGGAGGTGTCTAAACACTGCGCGAGGCTGTCAAAACAGTTTTCATTTTTTTTAAACTATCATACTTGCACAATTCATTGTTAGTCAAATGCATAAAACCTTAAAGCAGAACACCGTTTTAGAGCTGGAACTGTCTTAGTGATAAAAAAAGTAAGCAAAAGCTGCAGAAGCATAAGAAACAAAGGTGGTTAATGTAATAGAAATCTCAACAATTTTTATCATCAATGTTCAATCACATCCTTCATTAAAAACGTACAATATTCTTGCTCCCTCTGTGGTTTTGAATAAACACTGTTTCTGCTGTTCATAGAATTTCAGATTGCATTGAGGCATGACAATGGTAAAAACTAAAATTTGTATAAAAGTATATAAAGAAATACGTATAGAAATTACATGACAGTCAACTCAAACTATTGTTATAATGTTGTTTAATTTCTTTTGTGTGTGTGTGTGGGGGGGGGGGGGGGGGGGAATATACCAGTTGTTCACATTAACATGAAGATGCATCTTGCTGTTCATTTTTTTTTAAAAATATGCACAGTAATTAGCAATTAAATCAGCCAAGTATAAGTCAAGACTAGCACAGTTAGGCTTCTGGAGTCTCATAACTTTTTCAAATACTGAAGTAGTAAGTCAGATAGCAGTCACTTGACACAAAAACCAATGCATTGCACGTTTTAAGATAAGGCAGGGACTACAAACCACATCCCACCAACAGCACCTACAGTGCAATGAAATTTGTTACAAGTAATATTTATCCCATCATTTCCAAGGCTATACTTGTTTTTGAAAGCTAACTTCATTCCACTAGCTGTATGGTAGACCAGTCGTAGCTTTACTAAAGTCATAACTTTTTCAGGGTTCTTGGTGTGTCCTTATGGTTACCATACCGACACCGGCACACATCAGGTAGCACCTATGCTTCATCCATAGAGGAATGGAAAGAGGAATAATATAAGAAAGCATACTGTCATACACTTTGTTTATTGCAGTTTTAGATAAAGTCATTGCTGAAGTCCAGGGACACTGAAACTCAGCTTAGTTAAAGGTGATGCAATGACTTAATGATTTGTGAGGAAAGAGAACAGAAATGGGAAAAATAGGCAAGTGCAATAGAAAACTGAAATGAGTGGAATTGTTTAGCTACTTTGGAAGACAAATAATCAACAAAAGTAAAATGGAGGAGGAAACAGAATAAAGAGTTTTATAAACCAGTTAATGATATAATCTGGAAGTGGGACAGAGGTTGAAAATCTGATCTTGCTCTATGAAGTGTACTACCAGCCAATATTGACCAAAGTCTCTGAAACCTGTATATGGATAAAGGTTCCCGAGAGCCATATAAGATATCACAAGAAGGGATAGAATCAGAAATGAAAACATCAGGGAGAGTATGAAAGTTGAGATAGTAGAAGAAACATCAGTGAAGAAAGGTTTCAATGGCTGGTATGTGTGATGAGAAAGGAGGAAGGGACAATGGTGAAGTTCCTGCTCTTCAACAAAAGGGGCAGCTGGATACCTAGCAAATGACAATAGCAAAGATGGATGGACTAGGCATAGAAGGACACAGAGGCCAAGGGGGTAATAGAGGCAAGCAATGAAGGATGAATTCTGTGGAGACTGTCAAAAATGGAAGAGGATATGCTGGACGATCTACAGAAGTGGGAACATCAATTGATTAAAGAATCTAATTCACCAATCAGGATGGAAAACACTGAAATAGGAGCAGTTTCTGTAAATAGTACTAATTACTGAATAGTAACAGTAAAACAAAACTTTTTATTTTTTTCTCACATTTTATAAACTATATCAGGCTGTTTATATATAAAAAATAAAACAGAATGTGTTTAATATTGGAAACAAAATAAAAGTTTATTGGTAATAATTATCCTGAATAGAACTGGTAACAAAACTGATCTGAAATTGGTAACTTTGACGGCTTGTCATGGCTTTATTTTGAAGCGAAAATTGGAAAAAAAGACATAATATTCCTTTACTTCATGAGCTCTAAAGGATGGTACTCACAATGCTATGGCAAGGGGGGGGGGGGAGGGAATAAAAAAAAATAAAAAAAATATTGGACCCCACTTTGCTTGTACCGGATGTCCAAGAATAGGATTCCACAAATTTTTAAATATAATATTTGGTTTTGATCACCAAAGATATAACATGTGAAATAACATCTTATTCTGCTCATGAGCCAAAGCCCTGCAAAAGACAGACAACATAGCATCAATACTTTGGGTACAAAACCCTAAAAATACACCATGTCTATCAAACAGAATTCATTGGAAGGTTACACATAGACTCACTGCTCATGTTATCAATCAAGTAACCAACCCATGCAGATTATTATTGCACTTCTACACAATTTTTATTTTATTTACTATGATAAAAATTACTCAGTTAAATTTACATTACATTTACTACTAAAATGACATCACAATGAGACATACAACTTTGATTTTTTTTTAATATTGCTTCTAGAATGGCAGATGTTGCAGCTCTCTGCAACTAAATAGCAAATCTCTCAATTAGATGGTTAGAATGCCACTATAACAAAATAGCCATTACCAATTTGGGATCAATAGGCATAAAGTATCTTGTAAAGGAGGCACTTCCAAACTCTCGGAAGATGTGTAATTGTAAGCATTACAATTTGGCAGTTAAATTTATGGTATATTTAAACAAAGGTTTAGATGATACATGAGCTTTAAGGAGAAACCTGAATTGGAAATTTTTTAAACAAATGCACCTGTAGCACTAGAAAATTGTTAAAATAACTAAACAGAATAGTACAATGCATTACAGAGAGTAAAGAAAGATGTACTCATTCATCGCTGAGAGTTGTGTATATGGGTAGTGAGGTGTTTGGACAGATAATCAGCTCTGGCAAAGCACTTGCCACACATTTCACAATGATAGGGCCTCTCACCTGTATGGATGCGAAGGTGGCGTGTTAGATCACTTTTACCACCAAAGGCCCGGCCACAGAAGAGACAAACAAAGGGTCTTTCACCAGTATGCTTTCTCACATGCAGCTTGAGATTTTCTTTAGAGCGTACACATTTTCCACAGAAGGGGCAGGCAAACCGACGTTCACGCTGCCTCTCAGCAGCATCTGCACGCAAGAGACTGAGCAGTGAGGCTTCTCGTGCAGTGCGTGATAAAGCCACAGTCAGTGAGTCAACAGTCTCATCCTGATCTGCCTTCTCCGTCTTGACAACACTTCCATCCAGCAATGAATCTCCTCCCCCTGTAACAGTTCCTCTTCTGTTATAGTAATAATCATCTAGTGAGAATTTATAGAAGTTCTTGTGTTCCGCTCCAGATGCACCTGCAATTTTTTCAAAATTTGAGGTTGTGGAAACATCATCTTCAGCCATTTTGTGACTGATTGCTTCATTTGAGCTAGATACATGGTTGCTGCCATTTTCTGGGTGGGAGGCTGCTGTGCCATTTCTGTCACCTTTTTTCTCAGGCAGTTCAGCATTATGATGGGAAGTACTTTCTCCATCAGTGGGCACATTTGTAGGAGAGAATGAGAAAAATTTGTTGCCATACTCTGGTATACTACCAACTCTGAGGGCCCTCTCAGTCAACAACCCTCCTAGCATGCCATTACCTCTCATTGCCCGGGTAAAGACATCCAAGTCTGATGGTGACTTGGAGTGCAGCTTCTCCAAAGCATGATTAAGGCGGTGTTTCTTGAATGATTTGAGATAGCGAAACTGCATGCCACAGACATCACAAGTGAAGAGCTTATCAGCAGGCAGACGGGCTCGGTGGTTTTGTTCACGATGTTTGAGGTAGGCAGATCGATACCTGTAGCTCTGCCCACATTGGTCACATTTGAATGGTTTCTCTTCAGTGTCAGCCATATCTTCTGGTGGGGATTGTGCAGAATGCTGGAGCTCAGAGTGTTGTTCAAGCAACCAAGAGGACGGAAAAGAGGCAAGACAGACAGAACATCTGAAGAGTCCTGCCACTGGGGAGCGGCTGTCCAGCAGGCTCTGTTGGTGCAGGAGGCCAAGAAGTGAGCTCTGCCGACTAATGCTGTCCAATGTAACATCTGCGAAACCAGAGAAGCTGCCAGCAAATGGAGGAAATGGGAACTGAAATGGGGTTGAGGACCTGTTTCTGTGACTACTTATCTGTATATCTGGTCCTAGTTGGTGTGATCCAGAAATTGTGCATGGAGAGCCATATCTGCTATCCATATGCTGCATATCCTAAAAGAAAGAACAGTACATCATACATATAAAATAATTGAATCAGTGTTATATTCCACTGAAAAGTACTGGAAGAAATATTAGTAATAATAATAATAATAATGATGATGATGATAAAAAACAACAGTTTGAGCCATTGAGCATTGGGACTGAAAGAAATCATCAAAAACTAAAATAAGAGTTACTTGAAGATATTATCTCCTTATGTTTTAGTGGAGACACCAAGTTTTTGGTGTATGTAAGTCTTATTTTGTACACACCTTTGTAGTAACATTCTTCTTGTCAAAATGGTTAGACAGTTTATTTATTCGAAAATGGCAACTAGTGATTGCTAACACAGATTTGGTGTAGCAGAATATCATCAGGGAAAAAATTTTATGATTAGAGAAATTAAAAGTAGCTCAAGACATATTGTACCATTTTACCATATTTTATATGCTATGGATAAATAGCTTGCCAGAACCATAAAAATGGAGGTTAATTCAGTCACTAACATTGCAAATTAATAATACAAACAAAATCTTAATATTAAAGGAACTTTTTAACTGAAACTAAACCAATAACATAAGAATATCTCAAAGCTAAAAGTCATAATTCTAAAGTGTAGGAATTTTTACACATTCATTTTCATTGGTTTTACTGTTAAAAACAAACATTTTGATATTAAGTTTATATACTAAAAATTTTAGTAAACAAGATAGAGCCATTTGAAAATTTATGTGCTTGACATAGTATTTGCCAACAGTGGAAAACAGGTTAAACAAAAAAGTGATGGTCATTTTAATAGGTAATCCAAATTTAACTATAAAAATAGGTTTTTAGCATCGGAAATCACATTCTGACCAAAATTAAAGGTAGTAAGTAAATTCTAACTATGGTTTTTAGAGGGAGGAAAAAAAATAATAATTAGGAAGCCAAAATATGCTGAAACTGTAGAGAAAAATTCATATAATAATAGCTTAGCAAGAAGTTTGAAATTCAAAAATGAAAAGTAGAATTTTTGTTTACAAATTTATGGATTAGGTAAAAAAATGTATACCATAAACCCACCAAGCTTAAAAATGAGAGTGAAAAGGAAGGATTTGTGAAATAAAGATGTCAAAAGATAGAGCAGAGAATTCTAAGGAAACTGAGAAAATTTCATTAAAAGTTATAACACATTATGAGAGATTTTTTTTAAAGTTTTAAGAGCACAGCAGGCGAGAAAAATTGGCATGAAAATTTGAAAGTAAAATAAAAAAATGAGAGATTTCACCATGATAAAAAATAGATAGAGATGAAACAAATATCAATAGGAGGAGGAAATTAAAATGAATCCCGTGATATAAAAATCTTTGTGAAGGACCAAAAACTGCAAAAGATAAACTCAAATAACTGAAATAAAACTTCTAAAATTAGTAGCAAAGAAATAAAGCAATTTGGGACAAGGTTTATATAAAAATAGTCAGAATAAAATGACAAAGTTTTGAAAAGATTGGAGGAAAAATGGAAAATAAAGAATTGAATCACCTAGTGCAAAATCATTAACCCCCCTTCCCCCCCCCCAATTTTCTGCCCCTCTATGTAGTTTGAAGCAGGGGTAGGCTGTGTGTCAGTCGTAGTCGTGATTGGATTGGAGGTGCCGGACTTTTAAATTTGTAATAGTTTAGTGGTGAAACTTATAAATTTTGAGCCTCGGACACAGTTTGCAGGTTACTCATATTACGGTGAGGCGGAACTTAGAATCTTAAAAACATTCAGCGATATGGAACTTTCGTTAACAATGTGCGGCCTCGTGAACATTTAAAGTATTCTCACTCTAAATTGGGTTTCAAATCAATTCAAGGTTGCAAGAGTGAATGTTTTATGTCCATGTGTGTGACTTGAAGTATAACTTGCAGTCTTTTAATTTGTTTTCGAAGTGTGGTCTAGTATTCAACCATTATTATACAAAAACGTGTGATCTGATACCAGTTGTGCTTTAGAAATTTTAGAATAATATATTATTTAATTATTAACAGTGATGTTTCTTTTCTGTTATACCCTGAAATTATCTGTTGCAATTAACTCAACAGTTAGGTGACCGAGTTTCAGTACATACCCTTGTATTAACTTTATTAAGGTATCAGATTAATAAACATTATCATCAATGGTCTCAGCTTATGTTAGAACTGTGCAAGAAACCAATTGATGGTTATACATAACATATATCTTGCTATTAAGATAAACATTATTCTTTTATAGCCAGAATAAATGAATTTCTGGTTTATACCATCATTTCCATAAAGCACTTCTTATTATGATCACTGAAAATGTTGAAAGTCAAAAGAAATTTTGGATTAAATTAAAATGTAATAAATATTGTAAATTAGTCATTGACACCATACAAGGATATTTTATATGAAGTGTATATGAAGTAATTAATTAATAGAAATAATTTGAGTGAATATCAGTTGAATGTACATTTCAAGAGGGAAGAGGATTTCTGAATTTCAACTTAACAAAATATAAATATCAGAAATAAATGTTCCACTGAGCACCTCCAAGACCATTCTCATTTTGAGATGAAGATTTAAAATAGTTTAAATTAGAGCTTTATTACTCTTTACTGACAGGAGAGGCCTGTCAATGGGCAAAAGAAAGGAAATTCGTCATTGCCTTTATTGAGGCTACCCATCACTCATGTAGAGGGATTCTTGGATACCATGCACACCCAATCTGGATTCTTGAAATCAAATCGGGACTGAAAATTATTGCTCACCTACCAGAATTGGTTCAATGACTAAGAAATAATTGAATAGATTAATTTTACAACAACAAATTGTGAGAATTTAGATATTTCTTTAAAGTGTTAATTAATAACTGATGACAGCAGCACAAAAATTTATGTTGAATTTCATACAACAGAAATATAAACACTGAAATAGTTATAAAACTCCAAATTATGAATCAATAATTTTAAAAGATTAGCAGGCAAAAGATAATTTCTGAGAGCAAAAATAAAAGCCTGACTAAAGAGGAGATTCAAACTAAGATAGCATTTGCATTTGGAACAAGATCTTGAGTGCAACAATTAAAAAATTTATTTCATATGCACACAGAAAATTAAATGAAGATAACCAAAAATAACAAAGGGAAAGGTCCCATAATAGATTCCCACTTTATAAGCATACAGCTTACTGCAGACACTGATATTACGGAGTTACATTCATCTCCATCTACTAATGTGTTTTTGTGTTCCAGTTTTGTCTTATAGATGCAACATATTTGTAACTAAAATTGCTATTAATTGAATTTATCACAATAAAGTAAATTCCTGTGGCTATTTGATTAATAACAGCTGAAACATTATTGACAAATGCTCTTTTTACACTTGAGGTATAACTACTTAAGGATAGTTCAGATCAGTTAACACTGTTATAAGCTTCACTCAGATATGTTTTGGATCCCTGATTGACTTCCTTACTGCAATGAGCTCTACTATATATCTACCAAAGAAATTTTTGTATTAAAGTGAAAATTTGGCTTTTTATTTAGTTTTGTGTTCTCTCTGACATAAGCTGGTGACTGATCAAATTGCAATGCACTCTTTAAATAAATAAAACCAAATGAAAGCACATATGTTACAAACAAGACATGACCAGAACAGTAAAAATTAAACCTATTAGATATCAGTTACTGGTGGTAATATTCTGACCTGTACTAAGTTTCCTTTTCTGTTTTACGACAACCCCTAACTAAAAGTTGCACCCAGAACAACAATTTATAACTGTTCCATAAAAAATTAACTGTAGACTACACAGTTTAAAGCATCTTAAAGTTTTCATTAACAGATGCAGGAAGATTACATCACTCAGTTTTATAAGATATTGTTAGATTGATATGAAGGTAAACAACACTTTCTTATTTTATTGGTTATGTTAAGAACAATTAAGTTATAGAACAATCTTTCATAAAATATTATAATTTTTAATCATAAACCATTTTTTTACTTTCTTTGAAGCATTGTTATGGACCTCTAAATGGTAAAAAAATAAACACGTATCCCAAATGTATAAAGGTTATTCAGTTATTGCAGTTGCAGGTGTTTTATTAAATTTAATAATTTTTATAATGGCCGAGATCATTAAGAATTATTTATTCTAAGAGAGGGTTGTTATTGTTCATCACCTGTTTGCAAATTCTGTAGGCTGTTGTTGTTTTACATAACCATTTTTGAATATAAATTTCTTAATTAGAAATTGGGTACCATATTAGTAGCTGATAAAATTAGAGCAGAAAACAACACAAAAACTGTAATTTTAAATCAGCTATTCGTACCTTCCCTAGTACAGTGTTATAACTCCTTAATATGCTTAGCATACATAACCACTAGTTTTTGAGAGACATGTCATAAGTGATAACTTTATGTACTGTGCAGTTTTAAACTATGGCATTGACAGAATTGTCCCAACACTGGAAAAAGAAACATTAAAAAATAATCATTATACAATTTAAATGTTGTTAATGAAAGATTGAAAAAAAAATCGAGATGTTCAACTAGTTTTAACTGGGTAACTGCAGAATAACAGGCTAATTTATACTTTGTTTTTTTTCTTATAAACAATGTATAATTTTTGTTCATATTATGATCATTAATAATTGTTATAGTTTAAATTTCTTGACACCTAAACTAATATTTAACAATATACCATTGTGGAAAGAAACATCACATATTCAACAAATTAAAAATTAGAATCAATAGAGCTCTTGTGCAATATTAAGAAATAATTAACTCAATGAACTTGTGCAAATCAGTTGTAAATATACCAGCTGATTGATGTCAATCTTTAATTTTTCTTCTCAAAATCTTGGTGAGACTTAATTTTCATCCATGTGCTTGATGTTTGGATAATATAATACGGTGTATCATTCTCTTTCCCCCTCCAACAAAAAAGAGGGGGGGGGGGGAAGAAAAAAAACTGAATATGAGTCAATAAAGCAGTAATTTCAATTTTATTCCAACGTACTTCCAGAAATTTTACACCAGGCATTTCTTAATCTATTTTATTCATTGAAATTGTTTTACAGCTATGATATGCATGTTTTCTTATATGTTTTTAAAGAGACTAAAAATAAGTGTATTTTAAAGGTAAACCCATATATACAAGAATTACTAGCCAAACAAGGCAATATCACATACAAGCAATTTCCACTCATAAGCATAGGCATTTTCAAGTAACCTGATGCAAGACAAACTTTTACAGTGTTCATTATAAATGCTAAAGGAACATTAAAATTACAGAATTCACTGAAAAGCTTCTGTAGCAGCAGTTTAATAAAACAAAACTGATAATAGTTTTGCCTTACTGAAGATGTTAATGAAACATAATATGATGAAAAAATAGTGAATTAACTACAAGCAAATCAACTCAAATGTGGGGAAAATCAATTCTTTCTACACAGTTAACAAGCTGAATAAGTTGGATTTCTAAAAAAAATACAGATATACCACTAAAATGCATTGGGGAAACCCATCATTATCAGCACTAACTTCTTTAGCACCTGAAACACTGAACATCAATAACATGATGTAGTGATACATGCCTTGAGGCTTTATAATTAAAAGCATAATATTCATTTTTAAAGAGAACATTTTCTTGTTTCAGTGAATGGCAGAATCTTAATATATATAGAAAAATATAATTTACAATCACTTCATCCAAGTAATGTAAATAAAGAGGAACAATGGGCAGAACAATGTTTTAATAAAGCATATTATAGGTACTGTTCATTTTATTTCTGTTCCAGCACTATAGCAGCTAAATATGTCTGTCAATGACTATATGGTTAAGAGAAGATTTTTAATGGCAAAGACCCTACTTCGCCCACATCATCTCATCAAATGATTTATGTAACAGAATGGTTAGAATTTGCTACTTTGAGAGGAACTTTGGTTTCTTGGCTTGTAACAAAAAAGGAGATACTTTGTAACAAGGAAATATTGAACTTCCTCAAATATAAAATAATAATAGTAAATATTTTTTGTTAGTTCACAGACAAACTGCAATACCAAAGCTTCTTAACTGCATATCAGAAAAATGGCTAAGTTTGTGCAATATCTGGTGATGTTTATACTACCATTACACACACATGACCCAATTGATAATTCAGTAAAACTTGAATACTATTTCTTTTTTTTTTCAACAAATATAATCTGTTACTTTCAAAAACTGCTATACATTCTATATATACTGCTTCAAAAGCACAAGAATCAATATATGTACTGATTTTACATCTTTTCCTTGTTGTAACACATAATATTAAAAAAATAGTTCTTATTAGTGAATACCATTTTCATGTAAAGAAATAAAAAGTTTAATCAAGATATTGCAGATCTTTGCATCGGGGATAGACTTTAGTAGTTTAGCTTAGAAATCTCTTTAGTCAAAAATATGAAATAAATATATAAGCAGGAATATTCAACATGTGCAGTTCCAAGCCAATTTTCAAATCAGTTACACTTGCAATTATCTCAAAACATTTCACACTAGATTCTTGTTACATTCAACAATCACAGACTATCACAGTTTTAGGTGTAAAACTATTTATCAACAGTGCTGCAACAAACTCTTTAGTAACAACAGTTTCAAATAATTCTCTCTCATCTTCATAACTATAAAAATGTGTGTTCAGTCTGTGATCACTGTTCAAGGCAAGCCACAGCCTTCAACACAGATATGGAATTCTATTCTTATCATTTATTTGCTATATCATTAACCATTCATTTCATAATAAAACCATGTGAGATCTACGAGAAAATCCTTCACTGTAATGTCAATAAAGTTCAGAATCATTTGACATTGAGTGCTGTGAACATTTATAGTTATCTGTTAACGCTCACTTTATAACTCAGAATTATGTCGTGGATTACAGAAATAACTGCAGCAGTATCAAACTTTATGCAAGCATTTATAAAACCTATATTTGAATCAACAGAGCTTCTCAGGCATATAGCTATGAATGTTTTTGAATAATGACATAGTTGAGCTAGTTAACCAGAATAGCCTCTTGGTAGAATCAGTACAGTAAAATTACACTATAAAGTATTTTTTTAAAATGGATATCAAGAGTTCTGAAGATATATTAACTCTAGTTTCTCATAAATACTTATTACAAAATTCATGTCAAATCTTTTGTTTTTTAATTGATGGAGTAATATGATAAATTGGATACACTAATTAAACATGGAACAAAACTGGGTTTTGCATCAGAATGTGGAACATAAATAGTGTTTGAACATAAAGAAAATTGGGTTGGTCAGAACACAATCGATAACCTATGATAAAGGTGGAGGATTGAGAGTCACTGGAAGACAGGTATTGGGGATGAAGAGAGTGTATTAAGCCTAAACTCATGAAGAGGCTTTGCTAGAAATTGGTAGAATTAGTATATGGATGGAAAAAATTAGTGTTTGGAATATATTACCAAGGTAAATGAACAATTTACAAGAACCACCAAATTCAAAATTAAAAGTTTTTAAGATCAAAAGTAGGCAGGTGGCAATGCTGCACTAAAAATTTTATGATAGAAGAAAAACCTGAAATTGGAAAGTACGTGCTGAAATAAACTGTTATCAGGTCACATGGTTCATTGTTATTAAATCAATGATTAGAGTATTTACAACAGCAATGCAATTATAAAAGTTTTTGGACAATTGTGAAATTTTACAAAAATAAAGAAATAACCTAAACAACAAATAATGATGTATTTAAATTGGTATGTGAACCTAGCAGACCTCATCAGAAAGAATGAAATAACCAAACATCCATAATCGGCTGGTGAAGTCATGGTTGGAGATAGAAAAGAATTCCACCAAACTCCTGGTATCAGTTGTACACCCACTCATTCTGTTTTGGTTTCCTAATATCACAGTTTATTGAAGAACCAGAATATTATTTCAAAACATAAAAAAATAGAAAAGTTATTACTTTGCAAACCTGATGGTGGAAACAAAAATACACATACGAAAACAAAACATCCCAAACATAATTCTACGATTCTGTATCAGAGAGAGATGCATAGTCAATCTGGATCCTTCTCTCTCAAAAGAATAATTGACAGGAAATCTTCAGCTGAGTAAATACCTGCTTTACGCCATGTAGGCAGATTTTCTTTTCCACCAGCTTAGAAAGTTTTAATATCTAAAGAAATTTGTACTAATCACTAAAATACTCTCATTTTCTTAGTGAATGTCATGGAAACATGGTAAATGAACAATTTTTTTGAATAAAGATCGTTGACCAACTGATTGGTAATAAAAGATGAAACATTTTTGACAAACTAAATCCTGAAAATTACACCAAAATAGGTCCTATTGATTGTCAAAATGCCACTTGGATTGACAACTGTTTCTTTCCAACTCTTAAAAGGATTGTTTCCATTTGAAATGTATTAGAAAAGCAACAGAGAAAATGACCTCCACGCTAGTTAAACAAAAACGTGTACTGAACAGAGATATTCAGTGACCATCTTCGTCCACTGCAGAATGTATGAAAGATAACACTACCATAATAAATGCAATATAATAATAAAGACAAGGATAGTCATAAAGAGAGATAATGAATTACTTAAAACAGAAAATTCCATGTTTAATGTGTAATATTCACCTGGATTTAACAATTTTGGTACATTACACATGTTATTTTGTCAGGTGAAGTGACTAACTATAAAGTTGAAGGTGAGTATTTAATTGCTATTAAGCATCAGTTGGAGGTAAAGAATCTACATCTACATCCATACTCTGCAAATCACAAACATTGTGGGTGGCAGAGCGTGCTAAGCAGAAATCCTAAACCCACCCATTCCAATCCCGAATAGTGTGAGGAAAGAATGAATACATAAAAGCATCAGTACGGCATCTTATTTCTCTAATATTATCCCTCCGGTCATTGCGACCTAAATAGGTTGGCGGAAGAAGTATTTCATTGCACTCAAAATTTAAATTTTTTCGCATATTCTCCAATAAATTCGAACGCAAGCTACGTCGTCTGTCTTCCAAACTATCCCAGCCCAATCTATGTATCAATTCTGTGATGCTTTCATAAGGGCTGTAACAACAAGTCACGGATCAAGCGGCTCTGCTTAAAGGAAGCAAATGCAATTAACTCCAAGATTATTTCAGATTTTTTCCATTAGCTGTTATTTCAAATTTCGTCATAGAAATGCACTTGACTACTCAGGGAATATAGCCAACCATTGTTACAAAATTTTATTTCTCTCTTCCAGTTGTTTGAAACATCATTTATACTAATTTTCAATTAGTTACTTGTGTGTTTATGAACTGAAATGTATTTTTTTTTTTAAAGAGAAGCAAGATGAAATCAAACCTTTACAAACATTTGCCTTTGTGATGGCTCATCATGCAAAAAAAAGGCCAATGTAGAAAAGAGAACACCAAAAATGCAAAGTAATAATACAAAATATAATTGAATTAAGATGTACCTGATCATTAAAGGAAGTATCTAACACTGATATTCAGTATTCAAAATAGACTATGGGCAGAAAATGACTGACAAAATTAATGTTGAAAGAAAAGGTAAAATTTATCCACTTCTCACCAAAGTTGAAGGATGGAGGGCAACAACAAAATGCGCCACAAAAACAAAACAATGCACTATTTCAGGCAAAGTTCATTTTTAAGAAAATAGAACCACATGACTGAGGTCACACAGGCACCCGCTGACAACACTACTGCACGAAATGATTGTTTTGGTATATAACAGGATCTGTTTTCTTGAAGAAGGTAATAACTTGAAATTTTATGATTCTTTGTTTGTGGAGCTTTGATGAGATGTGTGTATATTTAACCTTTTCTTTCCATATAAATATGGCCTCATACTCCAGTGTTGCCGATAGAAAACTAAACATTATTACTTGTGTCAAATGATTACAGATGATTCTGTTTCCGAGACCTAATATTCATTGAAAGTGAGAAATTTTAATCATGTGCAGTAAACAAACTATTGCCACTGGGCACATGTTCTGTTGCACATATTCAACAATTAAATACCTAATGAAGAGTTATTTTAGCATCCAGAAATAAAAATCTACAGTAGTTTATTTTTATTTGCTGCAAGAAACAGTTTGCAGTTCATAAATCTGACATCTATCTAGTTTCAAATGGATAGATAATGAACATTTTAATTATCACTGTGTTTTCATTAATCTTCAAACTGAACTGTACATACCTATTGACCAATTTTTACTTAATCGACAGAAATTGATGATGAGGCCCCATTGCATTCTGGGAGAAAAATAAGGAAAAAGTTTTTTGAAGGGACCAAAGAACTGGACACACTTTGTGAAATACAATGGAATGACATATAGTGAGAACTTCGAAAGAATACTTGGAATACATTTTGAAAGGAACCCAGGAAGAAAGTATATAAAAAAAAGGATGGAACAACAGGTTTAGTGCCTATGATGTGATTTGAAGAGAAAGCATATCGTAAAGCCTAAAGGAGAGAGGAAAAAATGAATGGTGGAACTAATAAGGAACATTTATGAGAAATGTGAGATATATAACAGAATAGTTTCAGATGATAAAGGGAACAAGACAAGGAAATGTATTACTAGCTATTTTGTTTAGTGACTTTAGATATAGTCACTGCAGAAGTTCAGGTATATATAAATCTGGCTGAATTAAAGGTGATGGTATATGCAGAAGATATAATGATTTGTGAGGAGATAAGATAGAATATGGAAACAGATCTGGTAAAATGGGAAACTACAATGGGGAATTATGGCTTGGAGATGAGTGTGAAAAAAATATATATATGAAGATATCCAGAAACACTGGCCCATCTAATGTGAAGATACTCAATGGCAAGAAACTGGAATGAATGCAGAGACCCATTTACTTGGGAAGCAAGAAAACTACTAACGGAAAGGTGGAGGAGAAATTATAGAATAAGGAAGTGTGGCGAGTTTTATCATCTGATTAAATATTTAATCTAAGGTTGAAACAGGGAAGGAAACAAAAATCATGCTCTACGACATTTACTACCACCGGTATTGACTTATGGCTCTGAAAATTGGACATGGATAAAGAGAGATTGAAGCAGATTACAGGCAGCAGAGATGAGGTTTCTGAGAGGCACAGAGAATGTCACAAGAAAGGATAGGAACAGAAAAAACATCAAGAAGAGATTAAAAGTCTATGTCTTAGAAGAAATTTTAATGAAGAAAAGATTGCAAATTTTGGAGTATATCATGAGAATGGAGAGGAAAGAATGCGAAGTTAGTGCCCTTGAACAATGGGAAGAGGACCTACTGTAATAGTGTGGATAAGATGGATGGATGAGGTAAAGAAAGACAGGCAAATGTTGACTGATGACAGGTAATGGAGGAGGACTCTGGGAGTGACAATCAGAAAAGGAAGCGGATGTTCCAGACAATCTACACAAGTAGAAATGTAAAAAGAAGACTTCTTGGAAGGGAAAAATTACCATAATCATAAAAAAGTACTTGAGGCACACGTGAATGGAAAATTTATGATCTGAAAGCAGTCATGGACTGTAATAAGTTCTGAGAAAGTGCTAAACAGTCTGCCTCAGACAAAGGAAGGCTTTGAAGTAAAAATTTGTGCAATATTGAGGGTAAATAGGGAGATTAGCTAAGTACTTTATCTCTATTGCAATTAATAACAAGTTTCGTTTGTTGATCACAATTTACATTTAGAAATGTATCGATCTCATGAAGCTGCGCACATCTCTGAACTAGCACAACGTTATGAAAACTCCACGAACCGTAAAAGATTTTTTTTATTGATTTATCATATGCAAACAACAAGAATGCTTAGTAACATTAACTGAAGTTATCTCCCAAGAAGGCCTAGTGTAAGATTGATGACCCAGTGCCAGATCTAGGGGGTGGGGCCAACTGGGGTGTTTGCTCCAGGCAACAAGTTCAAGGAGGCGGTAAATGGCAAATTTGTGTAGTGGTGACACTCTTCTTTTTAGTGACGCCCCTGAGCAGAAATCTCAGGGGCATCAACCACAGAATAGGTTGATACTGTAATGGGTGGTAAATAAATGTTTGAAGGAGCATCAACCTCAAGATTTTGCCCTCATCTTGTAAAATTTGTAGACCCACCATTGTGATGACCTTATATTATTCTCCATTAAAAGTAATCCTAATTTAATAGTGTCCCACCTTCCTCCCCAAAAAAAATCATACTTTGTCTTAAACAATGACTACATTATAGGATTTCTTGTATAGAGAATTAATTAAAATTTAAGAGAAAGAAATTGTCCAAACAAGAAGAAAAACAAACATGAAAGGTGCTCATACATTTACTATTTCTTAATTGTCACAACCATTTATTGATAGTTTATCTTCCAAGTCACCACTCAAAATTTAATGATTTAATATACTACAGAACGAAACTGAAAAATAGCTTCTGCAACTTTACTGAAAATTAAATGTGGATACATTTATAATGCTGGAAGCAAATAAGAAATGTTGCTCAAAATACATAACAAAAATGTAACATGCCATAAAAGTGAATATTGGGATAATTGATCATAGATAGTAACAAAAATACACTTTCTCTTTTTCATTTAAGAAGATGCAAGCACAAAAGCATCTATATACAGAGGTTCTATTTTTTTTAAGATGCATTATATACACTTAAACAATTTCAAACCAAGCCTGATACTGTTAAATTGCTAGAACTTGGACTTATAGAGCCAATAAAACATGGGAAAAGAACAAAACTAAATACATTTTCTCAAAATAGATAACATTTTGTACTTCATGCAAATCTTCCACAAAGGAAAAAAAATAGGAACACTATGCATAATAGTAAAAGTATTATCACAACTTTCAAGCATAAGAACCCATTATGGACCCTAAAGCCAAGCATAGTTTGAAATTAAATTCTTACTCAACAAAACCGAACTAACACCAGTAATATACACATAAACCAGAATCAACAATATATCACAAATTTAACAAGCAGATTAAAATTAAGCTCTAAACTTAGTTAGAAATTGCAGTTATTTATGTGATCCACTGACTAACAGTTTTAAGTGACAGGAACAATTATAACTGTGTCATACAGTTAGGAAAGACTCCAATACTTATTTACATTTCTGTTTCTGATGCTCCCACTCAGGAGTTGTGACCAAAAGCCAAAGAATAATATGCTATTGGCTTCATTTTAAGGTTTCATTTCTATTCTGAGAAATAAGGAAAACTATCATGAGAATTGTGTTTCAATTAGCACTTAAACATTCTCCCCTCATATTTAAATGCCACAATGTATTTTTGATGTGTGAGGTAAGGGGCAGGGTAAAACTTATCAGGGAGAAAGTATTTCTAGCAGAGAATCAACATATTTTAAATGCAGCAAGAAATGGCCATGAGAGAGATTTTTCCTTGGAGGGGGTGAAGGGCTTTGTATATGCGGAGTCAATATTCATTGTACTTCAGGGTCTACATTGATATCAGTCTGCAGCATTTACATATAATTCAACTGCGAAACGCAGGGATATAGTTTCAATAAAATCATCCATATAAAAACCAAGAGCAAAGTATTGTTTGGTTTGTGGTCTTAAATTTCACCTTAGTATTATGAAAATCAAAACAAAATTTCCTTAACAAATAATTCTTTTCATGTTAATATAAATAACAAATAAATAATTATTTTAGATTTATTGAATTCTTTCTTATATCTTGCTTTCAAAATCAGGTCCAACTGTTAAAATGTAATAAAATTATAATTCTTAATTAAACTAAGACATTTGAAATTATCACTATTATGCCACGTTTAATGGTACTGTGTTTCTTAACTGTGCTAGCATTAGACAATTTTTCCATCTTCTGCAAAGTAGTGTGATATATTCTTGTCAATGATACTGAAAGAATCCATCACTTAATTCAACAAACTGCTGATGACCAATTTCTCTATTTTTAACATGATCACACTTCTGAATATCCTTTACTCACTGTGTAACCAAAGTAGTGTAAGAAGATTAAGTCATTACTTTTTTACCATTTGAACTAAGGAACTGCAATAATTTAAGAGAAGAGACCTAATTTCATCATTCCAGGGTAGTAGTAATAAAGAAGAAAAAAAAAAGTTTCTGAAGTAATAACAATCTTTAGTACACTATAAGAATTTATATTAGTTTGGAGGAGGACAGAGATGTAGAGACACTCAAACTAAATCATTTTACCCCCAAATTAGAAAGAACTGAACTAAAAAACTAGTACAAATCAAGAGATATAATCAAAAGTGCCTAAGTATCACTCAACTTTTGTAAGAATGTAATGCAGTAAATTTTTACTTAAAATTTACTGCAGGTTCTGACAACTATTATATTTAACAACAAACCATTTTCAAAAAAGTCCTTATTGCTGCCTTTTTTAGGTGTGTATGTGTGTGTGTGTATGTGTACAAGTTTTTTTTATATATATACACCTATATAAAAATGCATATACCTTTGGAATTCCCAGTGAATATAGGAAGTTTAATAAATCATAATTAACTATGTCATGTGCCTTAGTCCAAGCTACTATAGCTCTTAACAAATTTTAAGTGCAATCTAAAAATAAAAAGCACCACAATGTTCACTAAAACAAATCTCAGGAACTTTTTTCTTTAAGTTGACTAGTCACATACACCTGATTAAACAAATGTATATGACACTGATGGCAAGCCTATAAACTGCCACCACCAACGAACCATATCTTACACCCTCACTTTAAAATTAAATAAAGCAAAGGCTAACTAACTATAACTACAGTAATAGTGAACTAATAGTACAGTAATCAATATAATAGTATCACATTTAACTGCTTCAGTAACACGCGTTTTCATTATTCTTTACATATGTAGCAGTTTCAAAAATTCTCACTCCACTTACTCAATAGTTAATAATACTGTGAATTAATCTCTACAACACAAAAATGTACATAACAGGATGACAACTTCAGGCAACTATCACATTAGAATCAATTATATTTTTATACAATTTTTGCTTCATTTACTTTATAAAAATGTCTTTAGCAGAAGTGGAATGCTTCTGTTCAAGAATCTGTTACTCCATTTAACAATTCATGGAAATGCAAATATTCATTACAATATATATATATGGAAGATCAGTTCTTTTTGATATTGATATTTTTACCTACGTTTATAATTCGTGTACTTTGTGCACTGTATTCACTCACTTGCAAGGACAATTTAGTATATTCATAGTTCACCGATTTGGATAGGCACAAAAGCATTTAATAAAAATAATAGCCATATCCTTATAGAGGTTGTAATCAAGTCTATGACCTTTCATTCCTAAATTTATTTATCAGCCTGATACTTTAATATTAAAGCTTTATTATGTCTATGAGAAATATTAGTAGTTCAACACATAGAAAGTCAGGAAAAAATAACATCTACTCATGATTTTTATGAAAATGGGGGTTGGGGGAAGGTGTGGACCTACAGTCTTTAGCATTTGTTATTTTAAATCAGTAATGAAAATAAGAAAACAATTGATAAAAACAGTGAAAATTTCTTCATGTTTAATTTTCAGGAAATTGATAGGGGAAAAAAGGCATTAAGTGATCAGAAAGTCAAGAGTTGCGAGTTTCGATACCACATGTTTCTACAGCATCACAGAAGCTTTTACAAGTGGAGAATTGGGGGGGGGGGAATTGAAACTCTAAAAGCACTGCTAACCTATATTTCATATAACAAACCTAAATCTTATTACGGTACTCCATAAAAAATGAAAGTAAAAACTTTATCCACATTGTACATTGTTGCTACTAATGACAGATGAAAAGTTATGGGAAAAAAATCAGGCTAACAAAGGAACAACTATGTCTTGTTAATAAACAGAGTAATGAATTTCTTGATGTTGATGTTTCTTTTTCTTCTTACTTTCTAGAAACAGAAAATTATAATGTAATCTCATTACAAGATTTGCACATACTTTTACTTTCACAAATGACAAACAATTAGAGATAACTGAAAAAAATCACCACTCCTTTAACTTTTAAACCATAAATAAAAACAAATTAAGCCACAAAATTAGCTGCCCTCTTTATAAAGAATGAGATCATAATATTATGCTACATGACCGTTAACAACTAGTAAAGCTATAAAATTATATCATAAACAATGATATAAAGACTTCAATACAATATCTCTGCTTTACCAAAGTTTGGTTTCTAAGATTTCTTAATAAAATTTTCTATCACAGTTCTCTGTAGTTGCCTGTATTTAATGGAATATATTTCTTAGGAAAAATAGTAATGTACTTCATACATTTTATGTTACAAAAAAAGTGACTGCAGTCATCTGAAAAATTTAGGTTAAAATGTGAGATTTCTATTTAAATATATAAAATTAGAATCTTATGTATGGTCAGAAACATATGATGTACGTATATATTATTTTTTTTCTGATAAAAAAAATACCCTTACTCCTTGGAAATGAGTAAATACAGATGCCTACTGCCTAAAAGTGATTGCTAACGCGATACATCAACATTTGGTTGTTTAAGACCTCTCGTTTATACACCAAAACATGAGATCTTAAATGAATAAAGCACAATGCTTTGGAAATTAGTTTCATTAATTCATACATATATAACAGTACATATTAATATATATCATCACATAAAGCACTTTTCATTTTAAATTCACATTGTGAATACTAAATATGCAGTTACTGTCACATGAAACTGTGGTGAACAAGCAACCTATGGTGAATTTTTGTACAAGTTCTATTCAGGCCTTGACAATTAAATTATTAAATTCACACCAGCCTACACATTTCCTAACAACTTGAACATTTTGGCCAAATTAAGCAGGTATACCATCTTCTACAACACTTAACTACATATCATAATTTTTCAGCAAGTGTATCTCAAAACATTTTACAAGCAATAAAATAAATAGTTTGCAAGAATCTGTCATCTGCATTCAGTGTGACTAAAAGGCGTGACCTCCCAAAGTGATCAGAATAACCTGTGCATTCCCTAGTCCTATAGATAGATTTTCTAGAAAATAACTCTTCATCCAACCACAAGCACCAACTGAGCAGCAGAAAATATTTTTTCTTCCTTTCTTTTTCTACAATTTTAAATGACTAATGAATTTTAAAGCATTCTCGATGATTGGGTTAAACTGTTTCTACATCAAAACACCATTCACATACAATTTGTTCAAAATTTTTCTCATCTTAGATCGGGTTTGCCACAAGAATTGCCTGTACAATTCCAGCAATATTTTAACATATGCATATATCTACACACATACAACAATTATATATGTATATATATATATATATATAGTTTTTAAAACTCTATCAAAATAACCATCAATCTATAGCTACATTGTGTAAACAACACATTCCCTGTATCAATGTTAAACTATGCAGAACAGTCACAGGGCACTTGGGAGTCAATAAATTTCCTTTTCATTATTGCTGTGGAGATTCCTCTTCAGTGTCGATGGGACTGGGTGACAGAAACTTTCTAACATACTTTGGATAATGTGTCTTTTCATGGGCCTTCAGAATGGTAGATCTAGAGAATGTCTTGCCGCACAATGAACAACGGAAAGGACGCTCTCCTGTATGAACCCGACAATGGTCTTTCATGTGGTGACGAAGCTTGAATGCTTTGCCGCAGAACTCACACTTGAAGGGTCGATCCCCCGTGTGGACGGGTAAATGTGTTATCAGTGAGCTAACATCAGGGAAGGATTTGCCGCAGAATTTGCATAGGACAACATTGGAGGAAGTACCAACTTCACCTAGACCACTAGCAGAGAAGTCCAGCTCCATGGCAGAGTTCTCTTGAGGAAAAGGTGGTTCCAGTTTCTCGTGAGGTGGGGGACGGCCACCAAAGTGGCTCTCCATGAGATTCAAAGGTTCCACCATACCTGCTGCCATGCTCACTAAAGGGTGCTGTTGGTGCATGTGCATCTGCTCACGAAATTTTAAAGTTTCCAAACTGTGTGAAAGTATATGCCGGGTCAGTTTACTCTGGTAGGGAAATGATGCCCCGCAATACATACATGAGAACAACCTTGGGGAGTGACTCTCAGGGGGTTCAGATGCCCCCATAGACTCCTGCAACAAAACAAAAGAACATCAACTTCTTTTTTGCTTTAACTGCTTTATTACTAAACTTTTGGCTGATTTACAAAATTAAAAAAAAAATAATAACAAAATAAACAGAGCTCAAGAAGTTGACGCTCATTTTGTTTGGCAGCGAAGTTTTTGGGGTTGATTACAGGCAAGAGAGCCAGAATATTTTCATTTTATATCAATTGGTATAAATATTTACATCAAGAAAATACTAGTAAAATAAACAACAATAGCCAAAATTGAAGGTCAACTTCTTGACAGCAAGACAGTAAGATTAAAAACAACCATGCAAAATCAAGATACTAAACATATACACAAGTATTGGAAACAAAACAGTGAATTAGATTAACAACCCGATTTCTTTTATATCTATACTACCAAAACAAATGCAAAACTAGGAGTAGAAAACAATAATTTACATCACAGTTTACTGTAGCACAGCTTTTGATAACACATGCAGGATGAATTAAAAGAAAATACCTTTTAGTTAATCCCTTCCTCTCAAATTTTCTCATAAAAGTGCTTGGCACAACTTGGTACATAATCAATTGAGAAATTTAAATCTCTTACTAATTAAGTTAAGCCTGTCAACTTGTGCATTTATGAGTTGTTTTTAATGTGTATTTTTTGGCATTCAATTAACACTTTCAGGAAGCCCCAATTTACCCCAACTTACAATGGTAACCAAATACTTTGATTTAGTAATGTAATGAATATTACAATATAAGCAAACAAGAATGGTGAAACACATGTTAAAGTACATTAATGTATTTTATTGTGATGTTTTCTTATTGAGTAAAATGGGATGAGTACTTTCTGAAGTGAGTCGAACAGCAATTTCACAAATGAATGGAAAAAATTATATAATAAGAAACCTTTAAAATTGGAAAGATAATATGAAAGTGAATTTATCTGCATAAAGTTTCACCACTGACCCTCCCTCCACCATCTATTTAGTGCATTTTGAGCATAAAAAATTACAAGTGTAATAAAGTCATTGCAGAAGTCTCAGACACAATGATACATGATGATTTCTTATTACAGCAACTAGAAATGAATTTTAAGTGTCACAAAATGTCTCGGGAGTGCAAATATTTTTCAACAAATTGGAAAACATTATAACAGAGCATTTATAATCCCACTGAAGTGGCTTGTAAGATGAGATTAAGTGACAAGAATGGATTTAAAAAATAATTTCAGAATAAATTATTCAAGTTGGATTGAATGTTTTGCTAACATCCATGAATACCTTAAAGTATTCATGGGTAAATAGGTAGCAAAAGTGTTAGATTCTCTATTAGAAGACTGATTCAACAAGAAATAATAAGTGTGTAATAATTTGGAACCTGAGAAGGATTGAGAAAATTCTTATTTCAAGCTTACAGTAAACTGGCAAACTACTAGCAGCAGTAAGTGCTAGACTGTAATCTTACTAGCTTAAGAATGAAAATTGAACACTATGTTAACCACATATAATTTATATTCTGAAATATAGGAAGAAATTTGCATTAAATAAGCTTATTTTGTATCCATGTATAGATGAACATCAGTGAAGGATGTTTAAAGACAATCTCAAAGATTTATGTTTGATGGCTGAAGGTAACTGAAAATACAGCTGTATGATTGAAATCAGAATATGCAAACACCTTATTTCAGCACATAAAGAGATCTATTCTGAAATATTGCACTGTACAAAACAATGTAGCCATTACATGGCACTTTTAAATGAAATAATAATAATTATAAGGAAAGGGAAAATGACTCATCATTGAAAGCTGCAATGAGTGAAAAACATGTATGATGAGCACTAGAACACACAATATTTCAGTTTCACACCTTATTCATGTCATATGGTTCTGGAGGTGTGCACACACTGAAGTTTAACACATGACTAAGTGAATTATCAATATGTTGGGAGAAACTGAGAGGTTATATATAAATATGTATATCACCATCTGGTTAAACGTATTTTTATATAGCATCTCAGTTTCTCCTGAACATATCGATAATGCACTCAGTCATATGTTAAACTTCGGCATGTGCACACCTCCCGAACCACATGACTTGTTTCCTACAGCATAAGATGTGAAACTGATATATTGTGAATTTTAGTGTTCGTTATAAATGCTTTTCACTCATCGCAGCCTTCAACTTTGGTGAGTTATGAGTCATTTTTGCTTTCCTTGTGATGTATAGTGCCTAAAGCAGTTTCCTTTTTTCTAGTTTCAATAATAATAATAATAGTGACACTAGTAGTGTTTCAGTGCCCTGTGGAGGTTAATCCAGATATAGCAACAGTATGTTTAAAGAGGGCATTCAGTTTAATATCCAGTGAAAAAAAAAAAAAAATCAAGAGCTTTAGCATAAAACCATTGCAAAAAGTAAAGTTGACAGAGGTGCTGGACAAATTACGCGCATGTTTAGATTCCAGTTAGATGTGTTACCAGTGAGTTACCAGAACACTTTACAACAGTGGTAATACGGTAAAGATAGATCAACAGCAGAATTACTAATTTAAAAAATGTACAAAAACAAATACAAAAATACAGTGACATGCGAGAAAACTGATAGTAGCAAAAGCAAGTGAACACAATATTAAACTGTATTCCTTTGATGAGATATTTATTTTGAACATACAAACATTTAAAGTAAACTTGAGCATGCAAAGAACAATAGAGATATAAAACGAATGTTTCCTATTAGACGAGGCTTGTAAAACCCTCTCAATATCCAAAATTAAAGCATGTCATCGACAGTTTCTATAATAGATAACACTGAATACACAATAAACAAACATTCTTCCCTTAATTAACAGCAATTATACCCACATTAAAATCTCTTCTCAGTCAAGTTTGTTATGTGTAGTATTCAGAGTTTGATTCACTTTTTATAGCAAAACTGGAACATGCATATGTAAAAAAAATTGTAATTAGGAAACATAAGAAAAATTAGCCTTGACTACTTACCAGATCATGTGGATGCCTATAATCAGAGGAACTCTCTCCTGTGGTACTTTTGTCATCACCAGTACTTCTATCCCAGTCTACTTCCTTCTTGAGCGACTGCATAAGAGATAACAAAATGTGTCATTTGAATTATTTGTAAAATACACTCTTTAGTTAATTTAATTAAAAGTGTCCTTAAGGCTATTTACACAAACTGCATAAAGTTTAAAAATCTGTATTTCTAAATCATTAAACAGATATTCAAACTAATCATAACAGTAAATTAAATCCAGGATATAGATATACTCCAAAAATACCACAAATATTGTTATGCAGAGATCATATCAATTTAGAGTCTAAACAGTTTTTTCCTAGCAATTGTGGTTAGGTTGGAATGTGACAACATCTTGTAGCGCAGTATTTACATACAACAAAAACAACAGATTTCCTCAATTGATTCAGTATGGCAGGATATATCAACTATCACATGATGCAAAATTTTTTTGTTACTGCAAATTTCTTGTAACGATGGAGAGAAGCTGAAATATCAAGAACAAATTACAACAAAGGAATTAACCGAGATTTAAAGAGAGGAGGCTTGTAGGAAGACCGAGGGACAGATGGGTTAAAGGTGTTAAGGAATGTGTGGAAGAAAGAGGAGGACATTGGGTAATAGTGGTTAGACAGGAAGCACTGGTGAGGCTTTTGTTCCCAGCAGATCCAGCCAGCATCTAGAAGCCGTGCTAGAAGTATTAATTTTGTAGCTCTGGCAGCTCTTACAGTTGAGCGACATTCATATTTTGGAATATTTAATTTGTGGGAAATTTTTATAAAATGTGAGTGAGGAATATGAAGAAGAAATTATACTAAAGCAATTAGTGCAAGTTACAAGAGTTTAGTGCCATTTTTTGATAGGTAAAAGTTGTGCCTGAAGATTTCATAAAATGTCATGCTTTTTATCAGTTGAGACACCATACAATAGAAATTGCACAACAAATAAAGCAAGTATTCATGTTATGAAAAAGCGCATGAAAGATTTCTGTACACAAATCCTTACTGAAGTATTCAAAGTTGGGGGGTTCAAATTGGTACCACACCATTTAAATGTGAAGAAACAAGATACCTAAACAATTTTTATATATTGGATAATGGAAACAAAGAAACTGCCGCGAGGCACTGAAAATAAGATAGGATAGGGAAAAATAAACAGATACCAGTCACTTACCACAGATGAAGGCAGGAGGGCGAGAGGAACACGTAAAAATACAAAAACATAAACAAATTGCACAATATTTCGACACAAGTCTTAGTCATGTGGGAAGTGAGACATATGGCAGGGGGAAAGATGTGGTCACATCCCAATCCCATGAGTTCATGTGGCGAGTTGGGATGTGACCACATCTTTCCCCCTGCAATATGTCTCGCTTCCCACATGATTAAGACTTATGTCAAAATATTGTGCAGTTTGTTTATGTTTTTGTATTTTTACGTGTTTGTCTCACCCTCCTGCCTTCATCTGTGGTAAGTGATGGGTATCTGTTTACTTTTCCCTATCCTATCTTATTTTCAATTTTGATATATGAAAGAATAGGTAAAGAAACACCATTCACTATAGATAAAGTGGGGGAGCATGAAGAAATAAAAGCATTTTCATGGTCTCTACTATTGTAACTTATATGTATAAGATCTAAGACAGAAGAGACAATATTGGCTATCAATAAACAGAATAATTACATTAATGTAATATGTAATTCCCTATGTTGCCAAAGATCATTAATGTTTTCTCAAGCCACTAAACAATTATGTCATTTGACACTCTTAAGCTGTGAACTGAAAGCAAGTTACAATCAACTGCTGCCTTGATGGCCCTAATTTGGTTTCACCAGAGTCCCATTTGCAATCAATTTACAAGATTTCTTTTGGGTCATATGTTATTCCCACTGTATTTCACCCATACAGGCACTTCCCTATTTTATGTTACCACTCCCACATGACATGGATGAAGGGTTGGATTTTAAGAGACAAGATAGTTGAACGATTTAAGTATGAAAACTGTTGTTGTTGTTATTTGGATTTTAGGGCACGTCGACGACGGGGTCATTAGCGCCCTTAAGTATGAAAAGACCTGACCAGTTGCAGTACACAGTTGGAGAAGATTCTGGATGAGAAAAGATGTTACATTCACTAACACACCCGGTAAGCTGTAATGGAAAATCGAAGATTTTCCTTGAAATTAAAGTATTAAAATAAGTGTAAAAATCTGGCTATGTCATGAAATTTTCGAAGGAAAAATGTTTGCAGTTTAAGCCACTATGCGATTTTACAGCTAGAGAACAAAAATCTAATAACCAAATGATATGAAAGCAGAATCTACTGATTTCACCTAAAAAAAGATGTAATTATTAAACATTGCTCTTTTTAAAAGATTGTGCACTTACATATTAAAAAATTGGTTACAAAGTCTATCATATAACAACATATTTCAGTTGTGTAACATGCACGCATCCATTATCATTTTGGTTTATCCTAGGCTTTACCATAATTTTTGTGGTCAGACAAATATTTGATAGTAGTTTTATAAATTTTTCCAATACATCTACCTTATTAAGAAAAATAAGACTATTCAATGTAAGCAATCACTCTACCAACCAAAATCTACAAATTAAACAATATTTTTATGATACCTAGCTCAGATGCTTATTTTATTTCGACTACAGCCACTTGGTGTATACTGGAGATCGCGATTACACTATAACAACATTCAGTAATATCATTGGAATACTGCTGTAGTCAGTCGCAAGACTTTGTTTTCAAGCAGTAATTCTAATACAATACAGCCTAGACCATTATTTTCAAGCAGAAATTAGGTTGTAATGCAGCCTGGACCAGCAGGAAACCGTTAAATGTACTTCAGAAAGAATTTCTAGTGGAGGCTTGCATTTGATCACTGCAGTATTATGACGACAACTCCTGGCAGAATCGCGATCTCCAGTAATCCTGCCTCTTGATTTACTTCACAGCAGCCAAGTTAGATGTTGTACCACTACTGATGCCTCTAATATCTAATTAACATTAAATATAAAATAATTAACTGGTTAACTTGGGTGTTCAAATCCAGCTTTCTACAAACATGCGTAACAGACAAGAAAACTGAAAATTTAATGTACTAGCATATAGTTCTGCCATCAACAGTGGCGTAGCTAGGTCAACAAGGGACCCGGTGCAAAACATTTATTTTCCTCTGAGCTGAGGATGGGGCCCTTGAGTTGTGCTTGCCCCCTGAGTAGTGCTTAAAAAAAAATAAAAAAAAGGTCGCCAGTTTGCCGTGAAGGATCGTGGGCCCTCTAAACTGCACTTGGAGGTCCCGGAGGTGCGCTTTGGGGGCCCCAGAGGTATGCTTGGGGGACCCCCTGAGTGTCGGGGCCCAGGTGCACTGCACCGCCTAGCCCCATAGTAGCTACGCCCCTGGCCATCAACTACGGAAAGTAATACTTCTATTCTGTAATTTATTTTAAGAAATTAAAAGGAAATATTAACTCTTATCATAATTTTGACTCACTTTCAGTAGTAATTTCCTTGTTATTCCTTCTTCACGAAAACAAAATTTATTTCTGAAAAGTTCTCGGGACTCGCACTGGCAGAATGTATCAGTCCAATGAAACATAACACTGAAAATACTTTATTCAGAGAAAAAGATAGGATAGGAAAAATTAACCTGTCACCACAGATGAAGGCAGGAGGGCAAGATGATGCAACACAAACAAATTCACAATATTTCAGTTAATAACGTTAGTCATGTGGGAGGCAAGATATATGGCAGGGGGAAGATGTAACCACATCCTGACCCACCACTTGATTCATGTGGTGGGTTGGGATGTGGCCACATTTTTCCCTCTGCCATAAGTATCACCTCATACATGACAAAGATTATTAACCAAAATATCGTGAAGTTGTTTGCGTTTATTACGTGTCTATCTTGACCACCTGCCTTCATCTGTTGCAAGTAATAAGACATTATTCTCTATTCTATTTCAATTTTCTGGGCCTAAAGGTAGTTTTTTTTATTTCCATTAACCACTTTATTTAGAGAGAGGCAGAAATAGCAAAATGGCAGCAATGATGTCTTTTTACAAAGAGAGAGAGAGAAAAAAAAAAAAAACAGTTGAAATGGCAATTGGTTTATTAGATCAGCTTTACGTAAATATTCAACCCATTAACAAATAGGGATAAAAAGTATTCTGGATACCACTGGAAATGAGGTGCTTAAATTATTGAGGAAATCCGATAACAAAGAACTCTCATCTTTAAATATTACATAATATCAAACCACTTAATTTTCAATAAACATTTGACAAAGCTATAAAATTTTAAAGGAACTTACAACATTAAAAAATGTATCATGATATTAACAGAGATTGCTTTTTCAATTATTAGGATTTTATGTATTAATTTCTTGAATTCTCATAATGTAGGCATCATTTAAATTGTTCATGCTTTATCTTAATCTAACCATAATAGCACCAATGGTCAAACTTTTGTATTATTATTTTGGATATGTGTGTTTGTGTGTGTGTGGTCTTTCAAGGTTACCCATGAGTCGGAAAACACTATAAATTTATAATTCATTTTGTCATTGTATAAATGCATAGGTACTTTTAAATCTTTCTGGCATACTTGGAGAACAAGAAAATGAGACTGTCGTTATTTTATGTAATAAGGAGAAAACAATTTAAGTACATAGTCACAGACATTTTCCATTTTATATCTATATCTAAAAATTTATATACTTACAAGAGGAACTTGCTGTACCGGCAGCAAGCAAGAAGGTCCAGGAATTGGTTCACTGCTGTGTGGTGATGGTAACCTGCTTATTGCAGATGAACACGAGGCAGTAATAGTAGATGTGGAAGGTGGATTGGAGGATGTTGCATTGTTGGGTACTGTCAAATCACTAGGACCAGGGCAACTGCTACGGACTGAAAGGTCATCCACTTCAGGTGTATCTACTCGCTCAACTCCATCACAGCTTTCATTGTCATCACAGCCAGAATTTTCTTTTTCACCTAAAGATTGCCTTTCAGGATTGACTTCAGATGAAGCACTTCCTTCAGGTGGAGAACCGGATCCGTCATCTGATAGCCTCTTTGTAACAAGATCTGATGCTGAGGGAACATCAGACGCACTCACACCACCAGAATGTTTTTGCTGGGACACATCACTTCTATCATCTCTTCCAGAGTTGAGATTTGTCATTTCTGCAAGGCCTTTCACTTTCAAGCTCTCAGCAGTTTTCAGCAGAGCTGAGAGTTGGCAGTATTCCACATTCACCTCACCCTTATACATGAATTCAACCAGAGTTCTTAATTCTGCAAACCGTACGTCCTTGAGGATGACGATAGGGTGACGATTGGGATGGTCCACAAAGAGTGTTTGGAAATAGGATGAGCAAGCAGACAGGACCACCTTGTGAGCTCGAATGGAGTGTCCTTCTGCACAGGCAAGGGTGACGTCTACGAGGCTCTGGTCTTGAAGTAGCTGATTGAACACACCGAGCAAGTTATTTTGATGATTATTCCACCTGAGACAGTAATGCTCACTTCCCATGTCTGTGATCTCGCCCTGAAAATAAAGACGTATGACAGATTACAGTTATCAAATGATGCATCACTAATTCGTGTGTTTGTGCGTTAAAACAAAAATAATTTTACCCTTTGAATAGAACAGCAATTTTACGCTTAATAAATAGAGTTACGAGTCCATCATACATTAGTTACATCTGGGTTGGAAAGCGCACTTACACATCATGGTAACAAATGTTGTCATTGTGTAGTCAACAGCATTAATACTGATAAACTATTGTTCCATATGCGTGATATCATCACCGCCATGTTCCAAAACAAATGTCATACATCTGCTGAGGAGTCTTAAACTTAGGAGTCACGATGTTTGTCGGTCACGACAGCTTATGCCGCTACGTTGAAAAGAACTATAATTCTCGAATGATATATTTTTTACACAATACAGAGGATTACCCTCTTCAAAATGGCGGAAATTTTTCTCCTAATTACAGGCCCTTCAACACGTTTGGCACACCGACCCCTCAATTAGGATAAATCATTTAGTTTAAAAACTATCCTACGCTCACACAACACGGAAAGAACGAATGGATATTTCATTCTGATGCCACAACACTAATAAGAAATCACTGCCAATTCGGAAAAACACAAATATTTACCTTGCTACATGAAACGGAATAAGGCCTGCCACTTCAGCAACGGCGGCTCACCCGGCCTACAGTGACGTCGCCGGCCTACTGTCAAGCGCGCAGTAAAGCGAGTCAGATAAGTATCCATATTCATTGATGTCTACTTCTCTACACAGAAAAAGAAAGTACTCCACAAATTAAATAAATAAAATCTAAAATAAATAAAATAACAAAATTTACACTGCCCAAATTTTGAAGTAAGAAATTTATTTACGGGGTTAGAAGGGAAATGCAGTTGCTCGCTTGACTAACGTTGTACAGCTTGCGGCGGGAGTGGGGGTGGGAACTGCCGTCAGAACACGCACTCTACGAGCGTGGCACGTCGCTTGAGGAGAGTGTAGAATAATTTTTCGCTTATTTGATGTCTTCAGAGAATTTCTTTTCATGGAAATAAACATTTCAGAAGGATATTATTATCATTGTTGTTATATGATAATCCGTTTGCATGAATTGCTTCTCAAGGCAAGTACAAGTTCAAAAATAACTTGTTCCCCTATTAACCACCAAGATTAGTCTGTGCATGAAGGTTACTTCGAATGTGACGTAACTGCGTAAGACGAAGATCTTTTTACTTATGTCGCAGGTATTTTACATTGTGTCAAAGATGAATTTGCTTCTAAATGCGCTGATTGTATAATTAATTTTTCTAAAAATGTTTCTTAATAACCCCCGCTTAAAGTCATAATAGGTTGATTCGTGACAAAACGAAGCAGAAGAAAAACATTCAGGAAAAAAATTTATAAAGTAAACCAGCTTTAATCAATATGTGTTTTAAAATATTGATAATACATGTGTATTTTACTGAACACTTTAAAAAAAAATATCATTGGCGGTAAGATGGAAAATTTGAAAGCGAAACAAATCGGAGGATTAAGTTAAGATGTACTAAAAATGTGCCTCAAGGAAATGATTGATATTAGGCTATTATTTTGTACTTACTGTCATTGGTATTCGGTACATGGATCATATTCAAATACAAGAATTTCTGAACACGTTTTCTATTAAATGTCACGTTGCTAATTCTCCTGTGGCAATTAATTTGCCTCGAGTATTGACGAAGAAGCCTCTCCGGGTGAAAAACGGTAGTCTCCCACAAAAGTTTTACGGTTTAATAATTTTGATGGGATAGGCACTAACTATAAATTTTTGATAGCGTTTTTGTGATTGCTTATTAATGTGATTCAGCTTATAAAATACATCATTCCCTAAAGCTTAGAGAGTTATCTTCACGCATTTAACTTTCCTTGGCCGGTTACTGGTTACTGTTTTTACGTGTTTGTTAAAACGCAGATTTCCGGGATGTGTGTGAGATGATTTACCTTAAACTTTTGTGATTTTTTAAAACATTAGGTCCCATTACAACTGTATGTCTGAACATATTGTGATGTGTTGAGTATGACGTACCTGAACAAAGTTTTTGAATGATGTTCACAGTGACTGTTCACTTCCTTCGTAAATTTAAGGACCTATTGTTTGAAAATGGAATGTATGTTCCTGGGACATTCACATATGTAATGTGTGTGCTGTAAGATGTGTGATATTAGAAATGTGTAGCTGAGGGAGGAAAACAGGTGGAGTTTATTTTCGTAATCTCGTCTAAAATGTTGCAGTCTCCTACTATGAATTCACTCCTATGTTGCAATGCGCTGTTGCTCGAAGGTCGTTTGAGCAAAGAGCTTCTATCTCCTTTAACGCGCAGCGCTCTTTAAGCGGACTGTAAAAGCCAGCTGATTCTGACGATTTGTTCGTATGTACATAATTGACCCAGTGGCGTCCAACGATGTTGCCTGTAGGCTTATTAACTTGCCGAATTACCATATATGGTAGATTCTTTTAAAAAAATTAATCTTCCTTGAGAAGTGGCATTTAGTAGGTGCTTTCGGAAAAATCAAAATTGTATTAATTACAGTTTTACCCGAAATATCGGCTGAGGGGGATTAGGGCACAACCGTAGTGAAGATTGGAAACCGCGACATTATTAAAGCTTTGAGACAAGGCTCAGCTAAAAGACTTATTCTCGATTTTGTGGCGGACTCTTTTTTGCGAATTGCATAAAAATGAGAAACGGAGTTCATTGTTCACGGGCAAATGGTTAGACACGCTTTTTTGCTTTTCCATAGCTGATAACTGACGGCCTCTGTAGTCGATATCCTGTGGCAGTTGATCCTTCGTTTTCCGCAACATTGTTCGGATGATCCTTCAGCTCCGCAGAAGTTTTAATCAAGGAAATCTTGGTACAACCTGTTCGATCTAGTGTGTGAAAGTGAATCCGTTAAAAATACCGATTTGTTTTATAACTTTCTAGGTTTTGTAGGCTAAATTATTATAAGTTTTTAAACTAACACGTAAATTGGTAAGATTATTGTTAATGAATAGAATTATTCATTACTTACCGTTCATTTTCATCACTTTTTTTTTTTAATGCAAAGGTTTATCAGATGAAGTCAGATCTGCAAACGAATGATGATATGCTGACTATGCAAACCACAGCCTAGCTCCATATATAGCCCATATATCGGTAGAAAGTACAGGTACATCAATCTTTCTTCTAACAATAGCCTTCATCTATTCCTCGGCTGGCGTGGGCTGGTAAATGTTTGTTCATCAACATCGAGGGTTTTCTGCTATTCAGCGGGTCCATGCACAGTGACAGCCTTCCAAGCCTCCCTCTGTTTCGCCGTTCTCTTAGTCTCTATATATTTCCCATTTACCATGATGTCAATCATTTTCTTCCTTCGCCGACCTCTTCTTTTCCCTCCGATTACAATCCCCTCCAGAGCAGTTTTAAGCAGGCACTCATTCCTCAACACATGATAAATCCAGTTCCTTTTTCTGTTCCTTATTGTTTTTATAAGGAACCTTTCCTCTCCTACTCGTTCCAGCACTTCATTATTCCTTACTTTGTCTTTCTAACTTACTTTCTCCATCCTCCTCCATATCCACAATTCGAAAGCTTCCAACCTCTTTAGATCTTCTTTGCATAGCGTCCATGTTTCTGCCCCATATAGTCCTACCTCCATAAAAACATTTCGCTAGTTTTTTTTCTCAGGTTTTTATCCAGCCTTCCGTATAATAAATTTTTCTTTCTATTGAAAGCTTCCTTTGCAATTGCTATTCTAGTTTTCACTTCCTTCTTGCAACTCATCTCACCACTCACAATACTCCCGAGATATTTGAAGGACTCCACTTGCACAATTAGAATGTTGTGTGGTGTTAATGACCTAGTGACAGAGCCGGCTACTCAAGCCTTCACTGTCGTAGCCGCTTAAACTAACCCGGTAATCCTACCATTTATCGCCTCAGTGTAACGTGAAATCCGAACCACACAGCATAATTTAAATTTCGAATAATAAAATCGCGTCTGTACCTATCCTGGTAAATATTTGGAGAGTATATTTGGGACCATAAGCTGCACATTGTCCGAAACCCTACCAAAATTCAACTAGTTAGTATTTGAATGAATTGCGTTAAACGAAAATTGGATATTAACTTGTAGATAATATATATTAGATTGCTCAACTTTTCGATGTAAAATCAAAGTGAAAGATACCCAGTTTTATCCGTGGGGCCATAAGCTGCAAATTGATCGAAACACTATCAAAAATGATCTCTAGTTTTCACATGAATCGCATTATAAGAAATTTGATATTAATTTGTGGGTACTTACACCTAAAATTTACTTCCTAAATTATGGGCTGTGGATTATTTGAAATGTCATCAAAAGCCAACCAGTAGTTTTTTCTTGAATCGTGTTCAACGAAAAGTGAATATTAATTTATGGAAATTTTTACATAAAATTTCTCAGCTTTTTGAATTCACATCCAAATGAAATATACCGTATTTTACCTTCTGAACCACAGGTGATGGGTTTATGAAGAATGTTATTGGTGCAGGGGGACCACTGAACGATGCATCTAAAGATTTCTATAGTTATGTTAGAAAACTGAGAGGAAGAGAAGATATTCAAACAATTGTCGATAAGAATGAAGTCACTGATTATTTTAAAATGGTAGAGATACTGAGTGACTGATTTAATGATACCACTAGGGACTATCATCATGTTATGGTAGGTAATAAATCAGAGGAGAGTCTCCCTATAAGTGAAATGAAGAGACTACAAAGTTTGAAATAAATTCTCAAGAAGTTATGAGGAAACTGAGAAAGCTAAAAACGTTACTACAGATGTATCAAAGATTGTGGGATATGATATTGTATCTTACCTAGAAATTTTATTTAAAATAGGTCTGGAGTCTTGCTGCTTACCAGAGGACTGGAAAAGAGCGATAGTAGTACCAGTTCATAAAAGGGGAGGGCGGATGTGTCAAATAGGATTGAAAATTACAGGACGATTAGTTTGACATCATTGATAGGCAGAATGATGGAGAGATTGATATGCAAGTATATCATAAATGTCTGTGAGAAAAGAAACTAATTTACACATCGACAACATGGTTTTAGGCAAGGATATTCATGTGAATCTCAGATGGTGGGCTATTTGCAAGATATTTCAGATGAATTGGACAAGGTAGAGATCAAATAAATAGTGTAGCACTAGATCTTTTCCAGGCTTTTTATAGAGTGAGCCATAAAATGGTTTTAAGTAAACTGAAAAATATTGGATTGGAGGAAAACGTTACTCGCTGGATAGATGAATTCTCAAAAAGCCAGAAAGCAAAGTGTTACAGGAGGAAATACATTATCAAGAGGTAGAAGTAAATACGGGAGTGTCATAGGATATCGTATTGGGACCTTTGCTGTTCATTATTCTATTGAATGATTGTGTTGATGGTTTACGTTCAGAATTTAGGTTGTTTGCAGATGACTCAATGATATATAATAGGATCAAAACACGAGAATGTGAACAGCTGCAGGGTGACCTGGATAGAATATCTAAATCGACAGGTCAGCATGGAATGAAGACAAATGCCAAGAAGAGTCAGCTTATTACGAACACAGACACAAAATATTAAGGATTGTTTACGATTATAGGGTGAGGTCAGAATTTCTCGTTGAAGACTTGATGTGTAAATATATTGGCATATCATTTGATAACAAACTCAACTGGACAAAGCACATTGGGCAGATGTTAGGAAAATGTTTCTAAATCCTTCATATAATGGAGAGGGTGTTGAGAGGATGTACCTACTAGAGATTTTAGGGTATTAGGTTACAAAACTTTAGTCAGACCACTGGCTGAATTTGATGGTCTAGTTTGGGACCCACATTTTGGCTATCAAATACAGGAGTTGGAGGGCGTGCGAAGAAGAGCAGTTACATTTGTTTGTGGAAATTATCGCAGGATCCAGTCGGTATTTGATATGGTAAAGGAGGTGGTTTGAGAGTTTGAGAGTCATTGGAGGACAGGAGGAGGATGAAGAGAATGCTGGGAGTGTATAAGGCATATGTTGGTGATGGAGCTTGAAGGAATATTGGTCGAAGAATTAGGAATCATATAAATTATTTCTATAAGGTTTTTTGTCACAAGCCATTACCTCCCTTCACACAAAACCAAAATCAATAAATGAGGTGTCATTATAAAGCTTATGGTCGCCGCTTTGTTCACATTATATTTTAAGAAAGGAATTTTTCTGAATTCGACCCTTAAAGGGCAAAAATGTTAATATTTCTAAAATGCTGTTTTCCTGTGTTAAGAGTCATTTATCTCCCTGGATACCTATCTGAAATCGTTTAATGAAGTATCATTTTAAAGATTAAGATCTCCGCTTTGGTTAAATCATATATTAAGACAGGAAGTTTTCGGAATTTGGCCCTTAAAGGGCAAAAGTATTAATATTTCTGCAACGCGTTTTTGTCACGAGCCATTTATCTCCATTCATATCTAACCGATATAGATAAATGAGGTATCATATTAAAGCGTAAGGTCTCCACCGTGGTAACATTAAATTATGAGAAATAAATTTTTCGTAATTCAACTTTTAAAGGACAAAAATGTCAATATTTCTAAAATGTGTTTTTTGTCTCGAGCCGTTATCTTCCTATATATCTTACTGAAATCGATAAATGAAGTATTAACATGCAGAGCAATGTCTGCACTTTGGTGACATCATATATTAAGAAAGATTTTTTTTTTGGAATTCAACCCTTAAAGGGAAAGTGTATTAATGGTTCTTCAACGAATTTTTCTGTCACGAGCCATTTATCTCCATTAATATATAACCGAAATAAATAAATGAGGTATCATTCTAGTGTGCTGCTTGGGTAGTGTGGTGACATCACATTTTAAGAATGGACTTTTTTTTATTTAACCCTTAAAAGGCAAAAATATCAGTATTTCTAAAATGAATTTTTTGTGACTAGAGTCATTTATCTCCCTTGATAATTAAAGAAAATTGATAAACGAGGTATCATTTTAAAGATTGAGGTCTTCGTAAGGTCTTCGGTTCCGTTATACCATATTTTAAGAAAGAAATTATTCAAAATTAGACCCTTAAAGGGCAAAAGTATTAATATTTCTACAACTCATTTTTCTGTCACGAGCCATTTATCAATCTTGATACCTAACCTAAATCGATAAATAAGGTTTCGTTTTAAATATTTAAGTATCCGCCTTGGTCACATCATATTTTAAGAAAGAACTTTCTCCCAATTCAACCCTTAAGGGGTAAAAATATCATCATTTCTAAAAGTTTTTACCTTGCTTGATGCCTAAATGAAATCGATAAATGAGGTATCATTTTAAAGACCAAGGTGTCCGCATTGGTCACATCATATTTTATGAAAGGATTTTTTTTTTGGAATTCGACCATTTAAGGGAAAAAGTATCAATATTATTTCTACAGCGTTTTTATTTTATTATCATTACGAGCTATTTATCCCCTTCGATACCTGACCGAAATCGATAAATGACTGATCGTTTTAAATATTAAGGTCTCCAATTAGGTTAAATCATAAATTAAGAAAGGATTTTTCGGAATTTGATGCTTTAAGTGGTCGCACATATGAGACAGTTCAGAGCCAAGTCCCTAGATTGTTGTAGCAGATATCACAGAGACGTCAATAAACTGTTTTTTTATACAATAAGTAGCTTTTCGGATATTTTTTCTGTTTCGGAAACATTTTTGTTTTGCTATACAATTTCAATGTAAACATTTTAGTCGCACAACCATACATATCACAGAGATGTTGATGTGCTGTGTGCATTTTTGTTCAGGTTGGTTGTAGTCTGTTCAGGTCAGTGACAGTTTGTCGTATATACAGTGTGTTTTAAAGTTTCCTGTTACGTAATATGTTGTAAGTATTTTGATGCGTTCCTATTACACTAAACAAATATATATTAGCTACAAAAGTGCGGTTTCTACTTTTCATTGTATTACAAACATTCAACCTCACTATACATCGTATTTTATTCACTAAATTTTCGCACGTGTCGTCTAGTAGTGCATAAAAGAGGATAGATGATCATGACCACAAGCAGGCACTCGATTTCATTCATAAGGAAGTGGGAAAATTTTCTTGGCGGGCAAGGGTGTCGGGGATTGGAACAAATTACCAAGTGATTAATAATTTACCAAAAACATTGAAGGAATTTAAAATTAAAATTTGTAAATTTGAAAAGTAGATGGGGAGATATTTAACACTCAAATTATATAAGATTATTAAAAAATAAAATTAAAAACGGGTAATTAGATGACAGGGAATTGCCAAGGGAGCATGTGCTCCATCGCAATTAAATTAATAATAATAATTCGAAACCTCATCAAAATCTTACTAGCAATTTTTTCTTGAATCCCGTTTATCCAAATAGACAGTTAAAAACGATTGATTCATTCTCAGTAGCTTATTAAAAGTACCATAAGCTCATTTTTTTTAAAAATGGTTATTGTATAGACATGTTCCCGGTTATAGTTTTATTATATTTATAGATTATTAATTAATAGTTTTTTTCCTATTTGCCGAGATTAAAATAGTTATATATTTATCTACACTTTTACCGTATTTATTTAGAATTAACTGAAAGCTTGTTTAAAAGCAATGTGGTATACTGAACTTTGTGGTGGAGAATTATTTAACAATATAAATTCTTATATATAGATAGATATACAGACAGTGTGACTTTGTGGCAATTTGTTTTTGATATATTGTGGCAGTAAGTAGAAGTCGTGTTAGTAAATTATTATAATAACCGAATTCGCTGGTTCTAGTAAAATTTTTGATTATTATTTATAAATATGAAGTTATTATAATTCATTTTACCCATTGCCGAAAACATTTCCATTGTAGGTTAATTTGGAAATTCATTAGTGTATGTAACTTTATTCAGTTTCCTAAAAACATTTTGGGAGAGACTATGATAGCCTCTTGAAACCAAATGTCAACCTCTCCTTCACGTGGTGCACCCCGTTTGCACAGTCGAGGCTCTGGTGACCTAAAGATATCCCGGTCTAAGGAGTTGCCCACTGCTTTCCAGCGGCCTCTGAAAGGAGGGCGGAAGAGCAGGGAGAGATCCAGGGCACCCTCTTGCTCTTGGGGTTTGAAATGGCCCCTATAGGCGCATGAATCAAAAATGACCAATGGCATGGGGATGCAGAAGGCAACGGAAGCCACTGCATTAAAGACCCTAGGGTATCTCAAGGATATATAACCCTCTCAAATTACATGTAGAATGATGTCTTTTACCTGGGTAAAATATTGCTGAGGTAAAATAGTTCCCAAAATGGTGGAGGCTGCTTAGGGAAGCTTTGCTGCCAGAGTCCTAACGATGTGGGGTGTATGCGATCTCCGGCACATTGTCAACGTATTTGCTGAGAATAAACAGAAAGGCAAGAGAACTTTCGGGGGGGGGGGGGACAAAATGTCATGGAGAATGTGTTTGGGAAAATAAAATTACATTTCTTCCAGTGATTCTTTTTAAAACAAGAAAATAAGTGGCATTCAAATGAACCCCGTAATTTTTATTAATATCCTTTGATTCCGGATCCGCAATATCAGTCCCATATTCTCTTGATTTTTCCATCTTTTAAGCTCGACGTTTCAGCCATGATGCTGAAATTATTGATAATTTTTCTTAATAAGAATGTCTGACTCAGACAATGAAATATTGTCGCATCTACAGACTTTAAATAGTAACAACAGCAGCTACTAACGTCGCGAGGCCGGATTTCCAATCTCGGCCATCAGCAGGAAATAACAACACTGCAGGTAAGTTTTATTATTATTTAGAATTTCATACAATAGTTTTAACAGACCAAGTTTTGATTTAAAGCAAAGTTATTTGTTATACTTTTTTAACAACAGACATTTCAATTGGCATGCTAATATTTCAGTGCTAACGAGAATAAAGTTCAGGGGCGGATACAAGGGGGGGGGGACAGGGGGCTCAAGCCTCCCTTCTACTCTTCAAAATGGACAGAAACATTCTACGAGTGGAGTGTTAAATATTAGAAACCTGAATAGGGCAGATAGATTAGAAAAAAAGAGAGATGGAATGACTTAAATTAAATTTCGTTGGGGTTAGTGAGAGTAAGTGGAAGGATGCACAGGATTTCTGGTCTGGGAAATACAGAATAATTAACACAAAAACTGTCAGTGGAGTTACTGGTGTATGATTTATAATGAACACGAGAGTAGGGAAGCAGGTGAGTTATGATGGACAGTTTAGTGACAGGATTATTTTGATGAGGTTAGAAACTAAGCCCGCCTAAACCACGTTAGTGCAAATGTATATGCCAACATCACAGGAAGATGATGAAGAAATAGAGAATGTATACGCTGAAATTGAAGAATTAATTCAATATATGGAGGGGGAGGATAATCTAATAATCATAGGTGATTGGAATGCGGTAGTGGGAGAAAAGAAAGAGGGGAATACTGTAGGATGTTTTGGTTTAGGCGCAAGAAATGAGCGAGTAAGCAGGTTGTTAGAATTTTGTGAAAGATATAAAGTAGTTGTGGTGAATATTTAAGAATCATGCAAGAAGGATATACACCTGGGGACGTCCAGGAATCAAGTTCTGGTCTGTAAAGCATACCTAGGAGCAGACATAGACCCCGACCAATAATCTGGTAGTTGTGAAGTGCAGGCTGAAGATCAAGAGAATAAAGAAGCAAAATAAGCAGAAGATAATGGAAGTGAATAAATTGAAACAATCTATAACGAGAGAAAAGTTTGCAGAAATGGTAGACATGGGTCTAAGAAGTAACTCTGAAAGGAGCTCATCTGAGGACAAATGGAATGCATTGAAGACCGAAATAATAACAGTTGATAAAGAAACATTAGTTAGGCCTTAGGAAGCAAGCCGCCCGAAAATCTTGGATCACAGAAGAAATTTTGGAGTTGATGGATCAGTGGAGAAGGCACAAAAATGCTCAGGATGAAGCAGGAAGAGAGCAATACAGACAATTTAGAAATCAAATAAACAGGAAATGCAAAAGAAGCAAAAGAAAGATGGCTGTAAGAAAAGTGTGAAGAAGTAGAAAAGAACACTGAAGTAGGTAAAGTAGATGGGGCATATAGGAAGACCAAACAGAATTTTGGAGGAATAAAGAAAAAAGGTATAAACATTAAAACTGGCAATGGGAAACCTAAATTCAGAAGACAGAGCTAACCGATGGAAGGAATACATAGAGAAACTGTATTATGGAGATAATTAGAACATCAGTGTGTTGGAAAGAGAAGTTGATGCCAACATTGACGACTTAGGTGATCCTGTTTTGAGGATAGAATTTGATAGAGATTTGAATGACTTTAAATCAAATAAGACAGTTGGAATTGATGAGATTCCTGCAGAACTTCTGAAATTCCTAGGTGAGAAAGGAATCTAAAGATTATTCACACTTGTGTCAAAAAGTTATGAAACAGGAGTGATCCCAACTGATTTGAATAAAAGTGTCATCTTTCTCACTTCCGAAGAAAGCACAAGCTGACAGATGTGGGAATTATCGCACTATAAGTCTAACATCACATTATTCAAACTTACTGACCAGAATAATATACAGAAGAATGGAAAGTGAAGTAGAAGAGATAGTAGGTAAACCGCAGTACAAGGGAATCGATTCAGGCCTTAAGATTAATACTTGAAGGGCGATCAAGAAAAACAAAGGTACTTTTAACGAGTTTGTTGATTTCGAAAAAAAACTCTTTGGTAAGATGTTCAACATTTCAAAAAAATCGAGTCTATAATACCGAGATAGAAAAATACTTTATAAACTTTATAAGAAACAAGTTGCTATAATAAAAGTGGAGAATCGTGAGAGACACGCTTTAGTTAATACGGGTGTGAGACGAGGTTGTAGTCTGTCCATATTAATATTCAACTTGTATGTAGAAGAAGCAATAAAGAAAGTGAAAGAAAGATTTAAATGTGGTATAAGTGTTCAAGGAGAAAAAATTAATATGCTATGATTTGCTGATGATATTGTCTTGTTAGTAGAACAGGCTGAGGATATTGAGAAGTTATTGACTGTCATGAACAAAATACTGAAGGAAAATTTTGAACTAAATATAAACCAAAGCAAGACAAAAGTAATAAAATGTGGATGAAATGGTACCAATAATAGTAGATTAAATATAAAAATTGGGTCGGATGCGATAGAAGACATTGGTGAAATTTGTTTGCCAGGTAGTAAAATTGCAATCAATGGCCGAAGCAGGAATAATGTTAAAACGAGAGTAGCACTAGTAAAAAAGAGCTTTCATGAGAAAGAGATATCTTTTATTTTCAAATATTAACCAATGGCACAAGAAGAACTTTACAAAACTCTGTGTGTGGAGCACAGCACTTTATGGCAGCGAACCGTGGACTTTAGAAATACCAGAAAGAAGGAAAATTGAAGCATTTTAAATATGGTGCTATAGAAGGATGCTGAAAAATTAAGTGGACAGATTACGTACGAAATGAACGAGTTTTAGAACGATGGGTGAGGAAAGAAGTTTATAGACGAGTCTTACAAAAAGAAGAGACAGGGTGGTAGGTCATATTTTAAGAAATGCAGTATTGGTTAACTTGCTAGTGGAGGGAACAGCTGAAGGTAAGAACTGCAGAGGAATCCAGAGATTATATGAAGCAGTTAATTGAGGACATGGGTTGTAAGGTGTATGTTGAGATGAAAAGATAGGAAGATAGGAAGGGATGGAGGATTGCATCAAACCAGTCGAGAGACTGGCGCCAGCAAAAGGATTTTTTTTTTTATCTAGATGTTACAATACAATACATTACATTCATTTTCCATAGATTCCAATATAAGAGACTGGCTTGGTAGGATGTGGAAAGTTCTCAATTTACAGTTAAGCAAATTGTATAACAAATAATACATACGCCAGAATATGAAAAGTACATGGTACATTAATTACGCCAAGTGCATTTACACAATTTACTGACAATTATTTTGTAGATATCTCAGAAATAAATTCTTAGACGAAGTAAATGGAGTTGTCAAAAATTCTTTTAATATTTCCTGAATTTGATCTTATCATCTGCTAGACATTTAAGATGTGTTGGGAGCTTGTTGAAGATATGTATCCCTCAACATCAGATCCCTTTTTGAATAAACGACAACGACTTGTAATCCCTGTGAACATCATTTTTACTTCTACTGCCATAATTGTGTATTTTACTATTTGTTTCAAACAGACTATAATACTATAAATGTTAAAATCCGTAACTTCTTGAGCAGCTCTCTAGATGAAGTTCCACTGCTAACCCCACACATAATTCTTGTTACTCGTTTTTGGTTTCTTAACACTTTGTCTCTATGAGAAGAATTGCCACAGAATATTATTCTATATGACATTAAGGAGTGAAAATAAGCGAAATAAACTAGTTTTCTCATACAGAGATCACCCATAGTTGAAATTGTACGAATTAAAATGTGGCTGTAGGCTATCGCTTCAGTAAGTCAGAAGAAACATGTACCTTCCAATTTAAATTATGACCAAAATGCAAACTTAGAAATTTAACACAATCTACCTCCCGAATGAACTGGCTTGCAAATTTTAAGTCTATGTCTAATATTAATCTGTGTGATGTACTGAATTGTATATACTGAGTTTTATCAAGGTTTAAAGACAAGCCATTAGCAGTAAACCATTTATTAATAATGTCAAAAACATAATTTGAAATATATTTTACAGATAAATCTGGTGTATTTTTAATTCCTATGTTTGTGTCATCTACCAATTGGACAAATTTTGAGTTTTTTTTGATGCAGCACAGAGTAGATCATTTATATAAATTAAAAACAATAATGGCCCCAATATACAACCCTGAGGTACTCCACATCTGATAAATTTCCATTCAGAAAACATTGGACCACATATCACAGCCTTAAAATGTTCCAAAACACACTTTTTGTTTTCTGTCCAGAAGGGAAGAACAAAGCCAATTATTAACAATGCCATATGTAATGTAATACTTTAATTACTGTATCAGAATTTCATGGTCAGTACGGTCAAATGCTTTGGATAAGTAACAAAAAATTATCACAAGAATTAGTTTATCATTTATTCCTTCTAAAATATTGTAAGTGAATGCAATTATAGCCTGTTCTGTTGAATGGCCTTTTTTTGAAAACCAAATCGTGATTTAGTTAGAATATTATTATTCGCTAATGACCCCGATTTCGACGCGCCCTAAAATGACACACACACCAATATTATTATTTTTAAGTGCTTGTAAACTCTATTGTACATCGCTCGCTCAAAAAGCTGTTAGTAATGAAATAGGACGGTAATTCGATACAACTGACTTAACCCCATTTTTATAGAGTAATTTGAATTAAGCCTTTTTGGGAAGACTTAGTATATTACTGAATTCTGTGGAGCACGGTTTAATTAATCTGCTGAAAATCCCATCATAACCACTCGAGTATTTACTTTTCAGAGACATGATAACTTTCATATTTCTTCTGGAGTAGCTAAATTTACTGTCAAATTTTTCTTGGAAGCCTGTATTGATCAAATCCATAGTATGTGTCACTGAGCTTTCAATTTTTCAGCAACACATTAATTTTTTATTAAGTAAATCAGCAATTAAAAAATTGAGGTTTTAGTGTAGCAAGCAATTTATTACCTAAGAAAGGAAACAGATTGTCTTCTGGCCTCGCATTCGGGAGGACGGCGGTTCGAATCCTCGTCCGGGCATCCAGATTTGGGTTTTCCATGGTTTCCCAAATCACTCCAGGTAAATGCCGGGATGCTTCCTTAAAAATGCCATGGCCGAATTACTTCCCCTTCCTTGCCCCTACCCTTTCCCGTCTCTAAAGACCTCGCTGTTGAGAGACGTAAAGCAGTTAAAAAAAAACAAAAAAAAAAAAAAAAAACGGATTGTCAATAGGGGAGCGCAGCGTACTAAGATTACTGATTACAAGCAAGGCACAAAATGCCGAAAAATTGTCTTTACACAGAGCTCAAGTCTATAATTAATTTTAAAAAATTCGTTGTTAGTATTTGTTAATCAAACTGTGAACTATACACCAATATTGCTAATGCCTTTTAATAAATTAATTTTTAGAAACCTGTACTTTTCTATATACGATATTGTATACTTCAACTACGAGCTGCGCCATCGAATCACTGTTGCAAAAAGTTACGAGATAAAAAAAAATTGGAGCATTGTGGGTTACATTATTTATTACAAGAACGGTAGTCGGTGTGGTTTTTTTCTTCTGAAAGGGGGCATTGAGTAATTTTTTTTTTTTGTTCAGAAAGGGGGTCGGTGAGCCATTTTGTTTTTCGAAAATGGGGCGTTAGGCCAAGAAAAGTTGTGAACCTATGATTGAGTGTAATAAAGCCATAAATACGCCACGAGAAGTTGCAGCCCCCGCGTATGAATCGAAAGGCAGAAATTGTTTGCTGGACGCTAACGATCGATCTTCACAGAAAAAATTTTAATCTAGGCATTACAAAAAAAAAAAAAAAAAAAAAAAAAAAAAACACTGCTAAGGGAGCGTCCATAGATCACGTAGCTCCATTTTGGTCTCCTGTGAATCCCACTCCCACCCACGTAGCCCAACGTGAACGTGTCTATTGCCTCAACCCCCCCCCCTCCCCCACGTAGCACTTAGTTTGTTTCCTCATTGATTTCAGAAGACATTTTGTACTGTTTTCTATTGTCAAATTATCGTGAATTACATACGGAGATAATTAAATGACCGAAATAAATATTAACATGCTAATGAGTGTTCGGTACCTCATTTTAACTGTGACAAATAATACAGGGTGTCCAGAAAAGGACTCCCTGATTTCAAAATTAAATATCTCGAAAACAAAGATCGATAGAGGAATGCAGTAAACGGTATGTTTATTGTAACAGCTGTAAGAAGTGTATACAGCAGTGTGAAATAATAGTTACAAAAGCTGCTAACAGATGGCGCTGTACAGCTCATATCAGCATACATAAGTGAAATAATCGTATGAAAACAATCTTTGCAAACAATCACATCGCAATGTTTTCAAAATGTTCACCATTGGCACTACAGAATGGTGGAACTGATCGCCCTGAGCTTCGGATCACTATTTAGGCATTACGTATGGCGATTACAGCGCCATCTGTTAGCAGCTTTTGTAACTATTATTTAAAATTGCTGTATACACTTCTTACAGCTGTCACGATAAACATACCGTTTACTGCATTCCTCTATCGATCTTTGTTTTCGAGATATTTAATTTTGAAATCAGGGAGTCCTTTTCTGGACACCCTGTATGAATTAAAAGCTACTTGACCTGGCTCTGAGCACCCCCCCCCCAAAGTAGCCCAGCCTAGCTTTCCAGCCGACCCCTCCTTCCCTAGACCAAGCCACGTAGTTTATGATGGACGTTCCTTAAGTGATAAATCTAACAGATTAAGAAGAAACTGCGATTTCTAAGTATTCCACATGTATGACTACAGCAGAGAAAATGGGCGTGGGGGGGGGGGGGAGATTCCTGCCAAACAGAACGTTTTTACTGTAAAATTCTGCTATTTGCTTATAAATGTTTTTAGAGTGGAGCAGAGCGATTACCAACCGGAGGGATTGGGTTGTGGCCGTCTGAGAATGACTCACTGTCCCAACTTCGAGCTCTCCTGCAGACGGAAAAAGGAAAGGTGAGGCATCTTGCAACGGACTGTCGACTTCTGAACACAGCTGCACGTACCGCGAAAATCTTTTACCGTTGGAGGTCTGCCGCAAGTCGAATGCACACTTCTGCCGAGGCTCCTTGGATGTTGCGAAGAGCCAGCTGCTCTCTGAGAAAGTCGTCCCAGCGAACCGAAATAACATCATCACAATGAAATGGTAAACTAGCATCATATGTGGTAGACGTTGCCAATAATTCCACAGACGCCAGAGATTAGCTTCAAACTGAGTTAACAATAGAGTCACTCAAGCTTTGTGTAATGGAAATTCTTTGACTATTTTTCGTATTTTTCTATTAATTGCAAAAAAATAATTGATCGCTGAATAAATTGAAGGTTTATAAACCATGCCACTTTGAACTGTTATTGAATCTAATTGTGAACCAATTATTCACCTTTGTCTGATGATCCTGCAAGAAAAGTCATGTGAATTCGAGATAATTATTAAATTTTGGGCGGCCGCGTAGCTCAGAACGCGTGACCGGGGCTCGATCCCCGTGGAAGCCGAGGACTTTTCCCAGAAGCTGAATGTGCGGAACGCTATCCAAGGCCCACTCAGCCTGCTATCCAGTGAGTACCGTGGGGGAAACTCCGCGGGAAGGCAAAGAACGGCCGGAGCGTGGCGTTGATCCCGTCACATCCATTCTAGTGCCTAAGGTTGTACAGGGAGTGCGGAGCTCTACCTCCGTGAATCCTAAGAGATGTGGCAGGAGCCGTCGGAACCCCGTGACCTTTACCTTATGAAATTTCGACCAATGTAAAAATCTGGCGCCTAATAACGTACAGTTAACAAGTTATCATAACCCCAAACAACTTGACATTACAATATTTAATGCATTTAATAGTCATGGAGAATCTGCAGTCATTGTTTGCAACATATAACATGCACATAAACTGCGGTCTGGTAGCTCAGTGGTTAAGGCGCTTGTTTTCAGAACTTTGCTCCAGTCCCGGGTTCGAGTCCAGGTAGGGAATTTTGAGAGTTGTGTTTGATCTTATAAGTTACGCCAGGACGTTCCGTTGTTCGGATTCCAAGTTAAACTGTAGGTCCCCTCTGGTGCTAACAACCGTCGTTGTAACATGATCTGTATACACCCATAGCTAAACTCAAGCTAAACGAATAATTAATGTGGTCCTAGTTGGCTCAAATGAAAATACATACGTTACACATAAACTTATAAAAGTGAACAGACGGAGGCCTGTCTGTTGTATGACGCACTTCTGGTTATCTTTGGAAAGAACTTGAGATCTCCATTCGCCCATGTTGATAAATGGACACTAATGGAACATAACCTTAACCATCCCAGGAACCTGACCAATTCTAGCAAGATGTTCACTTCGGCGATTAGTTTGTTGTTTTTGGGGCGAGCGTTAGGGCCCGTTGACAGCTCACAGAATATAATAACTAAAGTGATACATACTTGATTAGCCGTATAATGTCCCGTCCAGCTACTGGCAGTAAAGCTAACCGTAAAAGGACTAAGTCAATACAAACAAATATGTCGCTGAAGATACATAAAACGGTAGACAGCCTTATGGTAATACGACCAGCAGGACTCCAATAATTCAAAATAAATTTAAAAAAATACTGACTCAGACACATCATGAAAATGACTCAAGTAAGACTAACAAAAAGATTATTTCATTATTTTAATAAAAACGGCAAAAAAACCTTTGGTTAACTCATGTAAAAAATGAAGCTTAAGAAAGAAGTAATGCTGAACTCAGTTATGTTTACTAAAGATTCCCGAGTTATTTTACGGAGAAGCAAAAAAAAGCTGAAGAGACGGAAAAAATCACAATGGAAGAATGAAGAAATATTGAGAGGGAAAATAAGGACGTGCGCAAAGTTGTTTCACGTAATCCATTGTTGGCCGAAGTCGAAAAGAATAAGTCTGAAACACTTTATAAATGTCAAAGAGTTTTTTTTTAAAATGAGCAAAGACACAACTGATTAAATTTACAAAAACTAAACGGGATGAGGATATTCAACGAGTTTAGCGGATGCTAGGTCCTTCCCAACCAGACAAACAGTCGACATGGCAAAGTAATGTTTAAATTCCTCTACGCTGATGTGGTCGTTGTTCAAAATAATGGAGAGATCGTCAGCTAAGTCAAGATCTGAACTCGAGCCAGAATGACTGTAAAGGTGCGTCAAATGGTACGCCACACTCGTCACACTCCAGTTTATCCTCTAGCTGAAGCTGGTAATGCGCCATTGGACTGTAACATGTGCATAAACGAGTGAGGAGAACTTCATTCTACCTTACAGCCTGATCGTAGCTGATCCACAGCAAGTGGAGCTTGTTGCATTCCACTTTTAGCTTCTGCCAAACATCGTAGATCTCGAGTTTCAAAGACGAAAAGAAGTTGGCTTTCGGATTATGTGATCCTATTTCCACCATGCTGCGCGGCGTCTGACGTGGGGTTAGCTGCCTTGAGCCCTGCTGATGGAAGTAACTTGGTTCACAGGTAGTGTACCAAAGGTCTGTGTTAAATGCCAAACCTCTCCGCAGAGCGTATGCAGTAATGGAATAAGATACTGTCGACAGTAATTCGTCCGTTGGATGGGGCCGTAAAACTCGATAAATCGGTCGATGTCTTCCGGAAGACTGGGCCTGCACTGGGCTTCATCTCTCATCCACTACTCTCTAACTGAACAAATACTCCACTGCAGTCACTAACACGTATAGTGGCCCTTACGAACACTGTCACACTGGTTGAGGCAACGGGAAACAGCCACAGTTTATCTCCACAGTTTCTTTTACTATGAACAGGTAAATCTACTTCCAGATACCGAGGATGGCGTTTGATTTTGCATGCTACAAGTAAGTGACGTCAGACGCAGTAAAGTTGCTAGACGAATTTTGGTGGACCTGATTTACAGTGACAGGGAACAGTGATCTCTACCTGAAACTACCTGACACGTAACACCTTCATCCTTTTTGCCATATTTCTCCTATGACGAGTTGCCACCTCCAAAATATCCTGTTCCCCCTCCCCTCTTAACTTTCCGTTCTGCTTCTGAAGACTGAGCATGAAGGTCTCTGATCGTCCTTCCCATCTCTTCATCGTTTCTTCCAACTATGAAAGTTTCCTTTAAGAAAACCGATAACACTTTGGGCGAGTCTCATCTACATTCCCCTTTACTTCTCCAGTACATTTCATAGCGACTGTGAATCGGCCTATACCTTTCGGAAAAGAAGGTCTGGATAGGCCAGGATCTGGTTTTACCATCTCCCTGCTTTTTTCATCTCTTATAACACAAACAACCCTCCATTCTGACCACCCACACCGTCACAATCATCCATATATACAGCAACACTTACGACTTTCATATTGGGGAACTCTACGGGAAACCAAACCAATTTATCTACGCGGTGACGTTACCATGGGAAGGTAATACCCTCGATACTAAACGCCTACTCCCGACACCATGTAATGTACACACTTTGATTGCAAATAACTAGGTGACTTCATCCACTGTGATGTTCCACTTGATTCATTCATGGTGAAACCAGCATGGCAGCAGGAAAAAGCTATTACTGAAAACTTCTACTCACAAACGAGAGTGAACAGTTAACGTTCTGGCCTCGCATTCGGGAGGACGCCGGTTCGAATCTCCGTCCGGGCATCCAGATTTGGGTTTTCCATGGTTTCCCCTAATCACTTCAGGCGAATGCTGGGATGCTTCCTTCAAAAGGCCATGGCCGAATTCATTTCCGTTCCTTGTACCCAATCCCATCCCGCCTCTAATGAACTCGAAGTCGACGAGGCGTAAAGCCATAAGCAAAAAAAAAAGACTTAGAATGTGGATGTACTTTTGTGTCCTCTTGCTTCGGCTTGTTAGCGCACTGTGGAACCAAGCGCGGTGGGTGAGCAGTAACTCTCTGCCCTTGCATTCCGAGGGGGGCTCGAATTCTCGACCAGCCTTCTAGATTTGGGTTTAATATCACTGCAGGTGAATGCCGGGACTGTTCCCTCAAAAGGCCACATTGCCGAATTCCTTCCCGTTCGTTGCTTTCGGTTCTTTACAACATCTTTTTTTTCGCTTAACGCCTCTCTAACAGCGAGGTCTTTAGAGACGGGAAACCAAGGAATGGGAAGGAATTCGGCCATGGCCTTTTGAAGGAAGCATCCAGGCATTTGCCTGGAAGGGGATTCGAACCGCCGTCCTCCCGAATGTGAGGCCAGAACGCTAGCCGTTACACCACCATGCTCGGTTTTACATCTAATGAACTCAACGTTAGCGAGACGCAATGCCAAATAAGCTGTAATTTGTGAACTGATTAAAGGATGCTTGCAGAGGTCACTCTCCCAGTATTGTCAGTACGTGTTTTTAATTCGTAGATGACTTACTCATGGAAAACTTTGGATGATATTGTAGAGTAGAAGACAAACGAAAACATTACTGTTTTTGATGTTATTAAGATGCACCAGTTATATGGAATCCTTTTTTACGACCTTACGTCTCGTCTACGTCGAAGTCCTTAGAGACGGGAAAGCAATGGGGGCAAGGAGGCGAATGAATTAGGCCATGGCCTTTCGGAGGAACCATTCTGTCGTGATTTATAAAAAAGCATGGAAAACTGGATCGTCGGACGGGGATTGGAACCCGTGAACTCCCGAAGCTAGAGGGTTACCGGTCACCCAACACGCTTGGTGGTATGTGGGATACCGAACTCGCGTATCATATGGATAAAAAGATGGTAAATGATGCGTGACTCCGCGTCGGTGAAGTCACTGTTGTTTGTGCAGTCTTTTTGAACAAAAATGACTGACTGTTGATGACATTTAGCGGTCACTGGCGGAAAGGATATTTGTACAACGATCTGGAATTTAAAAAATATAACGAAATTACTTCTGGTTCCACTGTGTAATTTAAAACCCACCAGAAAATACCGAGAGTGAAAATACGGTAAGTAACTGCGTGTACTTTTAAATAACTGGTGTCTTTCAATGGTATTTTTTTTTGAACCAATGTAATTGCAGAGATTTAACAAAATAATTACTAAATGTTAATGGTTGAACTGATTATTTAATTCGATACCGGTAATAACTTCTCTTTTCAGATGAAAATATTTCGTTTACGTTTACGATAGGAAAAGTTTGCCGAAAGAAATTTGGCTAACGGCAACTTCTAACTACGTAAATGAAACATAAATGTAGGCCATGTGCTTTGTTTTGTAGCAGAATACTGTAAGCGAGAGCGCATAAATGCGTAGCATCAGCAATTTCTTCTACCTCTATTCTAATTTTGAGATAACTACTTAGTACTGTGGACAATAGGCGCTCCTTCGTTCAAAAAGCCGTTCCTTGTCCTAGGCAGTAATAGCCAGCTTGTAACATCTGGAAGCTACATAACTTGTGATGAAGACAGCAGAGTGAACTGTTAAAACGTTGTGTTTCTACACCTCCATCAGGCTGGACACACGCGAAGACGATACTGCAATTTAAATCTACTCTTCTGAGTACCATTATAATGAACAGAATTCCCCATTTAATTGTTTCCATCGTTATACGTGTTATACACACCTGGTGCTTCATACGAAAATACCGCAACAATTTGATGTATTCAAGTTATCATCTCCATTGGCTGTGCCCGTTGCGGCATTATTACAGTGTCCACTGGGTCAACGGAATCGAGTCCATCGGTACTTGGACGGCAGAGAAGAAGAGGTAGTGGAACAAAACTCTTCGTTACCAAACTGTGTACTAAAACACGTAAGGTTAAGTTCCAAACATTTACGCAGTGAGATTGGTGTCCGGGCGTGCGACATCATTGATGGTGATTAAATTTGGTGCATACACACTCACACACTCAGATTCCACATTACAAATTAAATTTTTCATAAAACGAAATCCACACGTAGCATACAGAGTACAGATTACAAGTTTCAAGGACAGATGGCGATAGCTGAGATCGTCCATCCTGCCAGTAACAAGCTCTGCGACAAGCCAACTGGAGTAGTCCCACACAGTAAGGGTGTATCAAGGATCACAACTAGGGGGGGGGGGGGCACGATTTGAACTGGGGGGGGGACAATTCATATTGGTTTCGAGGAAGTGGGGTGGGGGACTGAAACACGACGATTTCTTACAAAATGAAACTCAAACCTATTGAGGAAACTATTTTTATTATTGATTAATATAGTAATCCAACCACTTAATCTAAGGACCTACTATGTAGTTAATTAAGATCGTAAGTCGGTTAGTTTTTTATGTAAACATTAATTGTCTCGGATTTTCAGAAAAAATTTTCAATAATTTTGTTTGTCAATATTTCATGGTGTTCTTTCACGAAATTTCGATGCAGACTCATCAGGCATAATCCAGTCAATCTTTCTCTCCCAAAGTGCTCCTAAGCCAGTTGTTCACTTGTCGAAGCGTACTGAAGGCAACTTAATTTTTCTTCTAGGGGGGAGGGGGCAGCAGCCCCACCTCTGCCCCTCGCTGGATACGCCCATGCTACACAGTTATGGCATCAAAAAAGTACCATAAAAGCAGAACAGTTGGATACACAATTTCTCTTCTACTAATTCTTGTATTCGTTACCCATCTATTCGGTACTTGATCGTATGTTACCGATGATGACCGTAACTGGTGATTGAGCAGCAACGTTCAGGCGCGGCATTAGGAATGATCTTGATTGGATTGCCTGTCCAACTAATCAGGTTTCGATAGTTCTGAAACATACCGCCTTTCTCTCATCTAGAGACTACAGAAAATACATTTTCGCTGTCCAATATCTCGAGATAAAAGTCCTGTGTGAGGAGAAATTTCTGAGGAGCCATCGAGTGAGGCAGACAGGTAAGTCAGTAGTTTGGCTGGCGGCCAATAGAGGGCGTGGCGTCTCGCCCCACCTCCGCAAGAATTAGGGAGGTGGTCGGTCGGGCCTAGATCAATACCTAGGCTGGGCCAGCCCGGCTAGAGCCATCCCTCCCCCTCGCTCCTTGACTATTCGACCCTATGACACTGTCAACTTTTTTGGCGTCGCAGGAGGATCTTGACCAAATAGGAGAATCAGGAAAAGCAAGGACGAAAAGAAAATTAAAAAAGAAAAAAATATTTTGCGTTGGCATTATGACACATGGTACGCAGAAGCTTGACAGTAGTTTGGAAATAATTGATAGAATTTTAGTACGTTAAAGGCTAAAGTCCTCATGCGATTAAAGGAGATGAGGTTGTACAGTAAATGTTTTCGAAAATGTGTTTTCGTTAAGATTTTTAAAAACCAAAATTTGAATTAATTGTCAGGATAAAAAAAATAATGTACGTGTGGAAATAACTAAAAATTGAAATCTTTTCACAAGGAAAGAAAATAACAAAGCGTAAATAATTAGATTCGAGTAAATAAAGCTAATGTGAAAGACCTGTATATGGAAAGCGTTTGGGAAAAGAAGATTGTTGTGTAATCGTCCGCTATTTAATACTGTATGGGTAATTACTAATTAGCAGTGAGGAAGTTTTAAATGGCTTACTAAAACTGCAATGTTTGTTTCGCCGTGTAAGAAAGAAAAGAATCACTTTTTCTTCATTATTCATTAATCTGAGAGCTTGTGAACAAGGTCGACTGCAAAGGAAAAAAAAATATTCCTCATACTACGTGACGAGAACTTTGGCATTTGCTGGACGAGTCACGAGATCTAGTCTCAAAATTTTGGATGGAGAAATTTATGGAGAGGAAATATGCGAACCTAAATTAAAGGCTTCAGAGAATTACAACTTAGATGGCCTCGCATTCGGGAGGACGCGGGTTCGAATCCCCGTCCGGGCATCCAGATTTGGGTTTTCCATGGTTTCCCCAAATCACTCCAGGCGAATGCCGGGATGCTTCCTTCAAAAAGGCCATGGCCGAATTCCTTCCAGTTCCTTGTCCCCAATCCCATCCCGCCTTTAATGACCTTAGCCGTCGACGAGGCGTAAAGCCATAAGTAAAAAAAAAATAATAAATAAAAAAAAACTACTTGAGAAAGAAATGAAGCTGCAAGACTAACTCTCACAGTATCCGATTGATGAAAGGTACCCTACAACTACGAGCTAGATCAGTCATCGGAGGAACTTCAGTGTACTATGGAGACCGCGTCAGTGGAACCGAAGTATGGTTGTAACCATTTTTGGTGGTAACAGTAGTATTAGTAGTAATAGAATTATTAGTAGTAATTGCAGTAGCAGCAAAGCAGTAATAGCAGTATCCATTTCTGTTAATAATAGTTGACACAGTAGCAGTAAAGTAATCTGATATCGGAAATAAATTACCCTACATTCATTATTATTAAAGTGAATACATTATATATACAGGGTGATTCAAAATAACGGGGACAAAATGACATGGTAGATCAGTCATACAATAAGAATAAAAAATCGCATAGGAACAGAGGGTCGCAACTGCGATCCGGAGCCGCTACAGGGTGTCTAAAATAATACTGACACAAAGGGAGGAAACAAAACCGTTACAGATCATTTTATTGATAATTAATCACTCACATGCGACTAATGCAAGCCAAATGTTGAGCCTACAACGGATGCTCAAAGTTTTTGCCAGATGCATCGAGACAGCCCGGTATCTCCGTTGCATGGAACGGCGTACCTTCTCAAAGATACCAGGTGTATCTCGAACACATCCGGCTGCCGCAACGATTCTTCCTACCAAGTCTTCCGGCGTTTCAACAGGTGTTTCATATACAAGTCCTTTTAAAAATCCCCACAAGAAAAAATTCAAGGGAGACAGGTCTGGTGATCGTGGTTGTCATGCCTCTCGTGGCTCTAGCGCCCTCTACAGGCGTTTGCGATACTCTGTTCCTATGCATTTTTGATCCTTATTATATGACAGATCTACCATGTCATATTGTCCACGTTTTTTTAATCACCCTGTATATATAATAGATTGGACACTTATGTGCTGGGATACGTTCTATGCGAGAAAGTAAATAACAATAATAATAAATTGTCAGAGATGTTAAAAAGGCGAGGGAAAAAAAAACTGTTGGATGAAGAGAAACGATCCAATGAGACCATGGAGGTAATTGTACTGAGGGTTTGGAACCTTACTAAAAGGGTAATTCGGAATTAAAGAAGGGGAAAAAATCAGTGCTGCATCTGATAGATGAGGATATACATAGATATGTGAACCGCTTGTGTATATCCCATATTCGTAGTGTATTCATGCTCGATGCATTTCCTGATAAAATTCGTGAACATGAATGTTGGATTGCCAACTCGCATAGTAGTGAAGTTTCTGGACCCCGCTGGGTGGTATAAATCAAATGCAAGGACGGAATCTAGATAGTTTTAACGACTTAAAGAATTGCAACGGTACTTTGCAGCGAACCAGATATTGTGTTCTAAAACAACAGATATTTCATAATGATTTTTATGTAGACTGAGTAGGACAGGGTAAAGACGCGACATTACATAGAATGGTTGGGGACCGTTGAGATAACTTGATACAGGAGGAGTGGTGGGGGCATATAAGAGAAGGCTGCATGGTTCTAAGCACTGATGTAACAAGTGGGTGGCAACATAATGCAACATTGCGAGCGGTGCGTAAGGGAGAGCATGTTCAGACTCGAATATTCGAGTCTGCAGGTGTCTTTGACTTTTAACCCTTTACTTTGGTCCTTTACTTTTAACCTATTAAGATAACAGATGATTAATTGCAGGTCATGATCCACGTTCCACGATATGCGAATTGTATGTCGTTAGGTTAAAAAGTGCCACAGAAACGGTATCTAGGAACTACTGCAGATTTCATATTTTCTTTTTTCGTTCAATATCGTACTAAGTTTTAGAAGATTATAATTGATCTAGCGACCCACAAACCATGGACACTTCCAATAATCTTGGAATCAGTATTTTCCATCTTCGAAGTTTGGTGCTTGTTCTGTCAATACAAGGTGGAAGTTTTCAAATAAATTATATACTATTTATTCGTGCTGACAACGTACCATGAAGTGATTAGTTGTATTCTTAAGAGTCAAAAACTTTAATTTATCTGAAAGGATGACAAGATGTGGAAATAAAATCAAGAATCCTCACTATCCAGTCTGTGAGAATCTGCCAGAACTTAATTTAACACTCGATTTAATAAAATGATATGCCAATCATATATATTATTTCTACAAGGTGTTATTTTGTCACAAGCCTTTATCTCACTTCATACTTAACCGAAATGAATGAATGAGGTGTCATTTTAAAGATTATGGTCTCCATTTTGGTCACATCATATTTTAAGAATGGATTTTTCTGAAGTCGACCCTTAAAGGGCAAAAATGGCAATATTGGTAAAATCGAGTTTTTTTGTGTTACGAGTCATTTTTCTCCCTGGATACTTATCTGAAATCGTCTAATGAAGTATCATTTTAAATATTAAGATCTCCACTTTGATGACATCGTATATTAATAAAGGAATTTTTCGAAATTCGACCCTTAAAGGGCAAAAGTAATAATATTTCTGCAACGCGTTTTTGTGTCACGAGCCATTTATCTCCGTTCATATCTAACCGATATATATAAATGAGGTATCATATTAAAGATTAAGGTCTCCGCCGTGGTCAAATTATATTTTAAGATATGAATTTTTATTAATTCGACCCTTCCGAAATCGATAAATGAAGCAGGATTATGAAGCATGATGTCTCAGCTTTGGTGGCATTATATTATATTAAGACAGATTTTTTTTTTGAATTCAACCTTTAAAAGGAAAAAGTATCAACGGTTCTGCTAGGCATTTTTGTGTCACGAGCCAATAATCTCCATTAATATCTAACCGAAATAGATAAATGCGGTATCATTATAAAAAATAAGTTTTCCGCTGTGGTCACATCATATTATAAGAAAGGAATTTTTCTGAATTGAACCCTTATAGGGCAAAAATATCAGTATTTCTTAAATGCGTTTATGTGTCTCGTGCCATTTATCTCCTTGAATACCTGAACTCAATCTATAAATGAAGTAGGATTATGAAGAGTAATGTCTCCGCTTTGGTGAAATCATATATTAAGAAAAAGATTTTGAAATTCAAACCTTTAAAGGGAAAAAGTATCAATGGTTCATCAACGTATTTTTGTGTCACGAGCCATTTATCTCCATTAATATATAACTGAAATAGATAAATGAGGTATCATTGTGATGTGGTCACATCATGTTTTAAGAATGGATTTTTTCTGAATTTAACCCTTAAAGAGCACAAATATAAGTATTTCTAAAATGAGTTCTTTTTATTGGTTTCGTGTCATTTACATATCCCTTGATAATTAAATTAGTAAACGAGGTATCATTTTAAAGACTGAGATCTTCGTAAGGTTTTCGGTTGGTTAAACCATAATTTTAAAAAAGGAATTTTTCAAAATTCGACCCTTAAAGGGTAAAAACTATTAATATTTCTACAGTGCATTTTTCTGTCACGAGCCATTTATCTCCCTTCATTCCCAACCGAAATCGATAAATGAGGTATCGTTTAAAATATTTAAGTATCAGCTTTAGTCACATATTTTAAGATAGAACTTTCTCCAAATTCAAACCTTAAGGGACAAAAACATCAACATTTCTAAAACTTTTTTTTTTGTTTTCCTCCCTTGATGCCTAACCGAAATCGTAAAAGAGGTATCATTTTAAAGACCAAGGTGTCCGCTTTGGTCACACCATATTTTATAAAAGGAATTTTTTGGAATTCGACCCTTAAAGGACAAGAGTATCAATACTATTTCCCAACTTTTTTTATTTTTAATTACGAGCCAATCTCCTTCTATACCGAAATCGATAAATGACATATCGTTTTAAAGATTAAGGTCTCCAATTAGATAAAATCATAAATTAAGAAAGAATTTTTCGGAATTTGATGCTTAAAGAAGTCGCTCATATGAGACAGCTCAGAGCCAAGTTCCTATATTGCAGCAGCAGGTATCACAGAGATGACAATAAACTGTTTTTTATACAATAAGTAGCTTTACGGATATTTTTTTCTGTTACGGAAACATTTTTGTTTTGCTATACAATTCCAATGTAAACATATGACACATATCACAGAGATGTTGATATTCTGTGTAGCATTTTGTTCAGGTTGGTTGTATTCTGTTAGGGACAGTGGCAGTTTGTCGTACATAAAGTGTGTTTTAAATTTTCCTAACTGTTTCGTAATATGTTTTGATGCGTACCTATTACACTAAACAAACAGACATTTGCTACAAAAGTGCGTTATATTACAAGCATTCAACCTCTCTATTCGTCGTATTTTATTAGCGAAATTTTCGCACGGGTCGTCTAGTTTATTATTAAAGCTGTTACAAAATGGCATAAGAAAAACCAGTTACAATCAGATTCGTGTTTTGAGGCCACAGAGTTAAATTTGAATTCAATATTTGTTAAATTAAAATTTAACAATTGTTAAAATCTGCGTTTACTTGCAGCAAAACAACAAATTTTTACATACTGATAACTATATAATCTTGAAATTGCATTATTAGCTGCATGAAAACCACAGTTACGCTTACAGTTACGGTAACACATTGGGATAACGTATCTCGATGAATGATTAAACTATAACTTTTTTTTTTTTTTTTTTTTTTTAATGGCATTCGGCTACATAGGCCATACAGCCAGCTCATCGTGATTATCGACTCTTCTAGTGTTTCAATTTCTCCAGTACACTGTGGATACTAAGTATGGACATATGAACAGTACAGGACGGACAGGACATTCACATACACACAACACTAAACACCCATGCTACTCTACCGAGGCCGGCTAAAAACTAATCTATTCCTAGATTTAAAACAACATTCTGTCTTTATTAGACGCATGGTAAAATTTCAATCTCTGATTGAGGAAAACGTGGAACTCCAATCCATGTCTTATTAATGAAGAAGTAATTAATGAATTTATTAATCCTGCTTTTTCTCGCCAATGCCAGTTATTTTTATAGCCATCTGTTCTTTTCGATTATTTCTGCTTGGACCCTCAAAAGCGTCATTTTACTATTGATCAGTATTTTTTTTTACAGTTATTAAATCTTCAAAACAGATCTGATGAATCTGAAACTTAAATAATGAGAAAAAGAATACACATTTATTATGTTTATTAAGGCCGTATCTTTGTATTTACTATATATTCGTTCCTGGTACCTTCTTAATTATAACGCTTAATGATCTATATCCAAAGTCTTTTGAGTATTCTGAAAAAATCCCTATCCCGCACGGTTATTTGTAGCTTGAATTAAAAAAGTGGTGTCAGGTACGTTTTTTATAAAAAAAATTGTTCTGTGTAACTTAATTCAAATGCAATAATTCGGCAAACTGTTTGTGTATCATACAGCTATTTTATAATAAATTTATATGTAAATTTGAACCGAACAAGCGCATTTCTCTTCGGTCTCACACCTCAAATATTTCTACACGGTGACGTTAAGTAGAGGCGGAGGATGGAACCTAGGTTGTTTAAAAATTTCTCGTCTTCAAGTACACATAGCGATACAATATGCAAACTTCGTATCATGAAATTTCGGGAAAGTTTCGTTACCATAATACTCTACAAGTAAATATATGTTTCTAACTACATTCTGCAAATTTATTTGTCATTCCAGTGAAGGAAAAATAATATTCTTGATAACAACTGGATATTGTTGGTCATTTCCTCAATTTGGAGTTATTCAATATTTTTTTTATAAAGGTTAATAACACGCCAATGCAATTGAATTTTGTCTCGTATGTGTTTCACTCTACTTCCAGACCATCATCTGCGACATCCGTCTGGTATTTGTACATTTAGTCGGTAACATTCCATTAATATATATATATATATATAAAGTTCAGTTGAAATTAATTTTACTTACATGTACATGAGAACAAAATAAAAAAGTCACAAGTAAGTAAAATTAATTTCAACTGAATTTTATATATATTTTTTTTAATGTAATGTATCTAACTAAATGTACAAATACCAAACAGATGTCACTGACGATGCTCTGGAAATAAAGTGAATCGTGTACGACACAAAGAATAAAACAAAATTCAATTGCATTGGCGTGTTATTAACCTTTATAACAAAAATGAATATTCTTGTTATTTGGAACTTTGCCCTTGAGTCCCTTCTTATTCAGTATTTTATGTCAGAATATTTTATACTTCTTCCAGAGTGATTATGCAACAACTGTACTGTCAGAAGCTACACCAAACATTATAGTAGGGTAATAATTTTAACGGATTTATATTGTTTTTTGTAGGATTCAGTCTTTGGATAAAGATTAAATTTTAATTTGTGCTATTAATTCCGTAACTGAATTGGCAAGAATTGTTTCTTCATTTACATATTACTTTTTCAAGGTTTGTATTTGATATGCGTCACGTAAATAACTATAACATAAATAAATTTTGTTTTCTTACCTCCATTTCCAGAGTGAAGAGGAAGAAAAAGCTGAAAAACAGGTAACTGTGTAACCTTATAACTGGTTATAAACCCATTAGTTATACTTTGTACTCCTGTACGTAATTACTGAAGTGTTGGATCGTTCGTAAACAAGCGTAGTTATATAATTCTCTCGAATCAGCATTACGTGTTTCGCACAGTACACTTTAAACTAGTAACGGCAGTTGAATACATTGATTGTGTAGACTTTCGAGTTTGATGACTATATTCTCTTGGGCCCGCGTCGATTTATTGGAACCTGATATTTCAGCCATCGTGCTGCGGCTTCCATGAGAAGTTCAGCCACCTTGCTGTGACTTTCATCAGAGGTTCATCCACCTTGCTGTGACTTTCATGAGAAGCTCAGCCGCCTTGCTGTGACTTCCATCAGAGGTTCAGCCACTTTGCTGTTACTTTCATCAGAGGTTCAGTCAGTTTGCTGTGACTTTCATCAGAGGTTCAGCCACCTTGCTGTGACTTCCATCAGAGGTTCAGCCATCTTAAGCGTAAGGTTTAATAAATCTTAACGTAAAGGTTTAATAAATCGAGCGGTTAAACACGGAGAACCAAGGTAATACAGTTAAATACTTTAATTTGTTGGTTTCGTAATATGATGTATTTCCGTTTTTCCATTCAGAATTGTGCCCAGTGAAGACTATATTAGAAGAAATGTTTTTTGATGCAGATTCACAGAGACGATGGAACATTCAATTTGTTCCGAAGTTTTCTGGCCTTGTATCTGTAACATATATTCTAAATGTTCTACAAGTAAAATTATAATAAGCAGATCAGAGGAGAACATTTAAAAGTAATGAAAACACCAGCAACCATTCTGTAGCATACATCTCAGAAGAGCTCCCGAGACTGTAAATAGGGCTAAGTTAATGCAATTATGTCAGGTAAAATTCGAAGTAGTCTGACATAGTCTGAAGTAGTCTTGTACAAGCTTTCTCTTTGAAACGCTATGAAGTTAGTTATTGCATTGAAACTTAGCATATCGCAGATAATATAAAAGCGGCTCTAATAAGTCGTGCTCGAAATATCCTTCCACCCGGAAATTTACTCAGAAACACCGATAAGGTGAAAGGCGATGGGTATTTCCCCAATGATACGGTAGGATCTTCTGTGCTATCATAAATGCGGGCTGCGCTTGTGTGTCCCTTTGCCCAGTAATCACGCAAAAACTACCCAGCTAATTTGGATAGGATTTTGACAGCTTGAAAACTAATGGTACATCTCAAACTCTGCGGTATATGTTATGATTCTGCTCGACGGTGGAACGGAACAAGAATTCGTTCATGCTGAGAACAGATAAGCGCCACAGATCACATTACAACACAAACATTCAATTCGTTTGGATTGATTATTGACTACGCAACTTCGGTCGCTTATTTTATCATTTTTCTAATACAGAATAATACATTGTAATATGCGGGAAACGTTAACCAAACCAATACATCAAAGATTAGCATTGCAGTAAGTGTAACGAAATTGTGAAATTTAATTTCCGGTAAAGATTACAAAGATATTGGGTTACAAACGATTAAACGCTTCGTAACTAGAAGAAACAAGGCAAACGCATTACTACCGCCACAGAGGTTCGCTCGAACCAAGCATAGGGAAAAAGCTAGTTTAATAATATGTCCTGCTCGTACTCAGACCCCTTGGTCTAGGATGGTTGGAGCTAGTGCGGCCGGCGTGTAGCCAGTGTGTATGACTTGACCTTGAAAGCGTGACGTTATGTGACACGGGTCAGACGGCTAGTTGCTTGCAACAGCCACTCGTTCTGTGCACGTCACGCTCGTCTTCAGTCCATTGCCAACATTGGGTAACGCAACCGAGCTACTTCGCTTGTTTTAAATATTATTTTCGGATTTTTATTGCTAATCCAGTTTGTTCGAATATGCTTCTGAAGAGGATCGAGCCCGCGTTCTTCCGAATTCCAAGCCCGAGCGTTTGCTGCTCTGCTACTAGGATCGGTAGACGGTATTCCCTAGCGTTTCAGAGAAGTATGGCAGTATCTTAAAACCATATTTCGGTTCTTGTCTTAAACTATCAGATAATATGTCTATAAGCCTGATATCAGGTCTTGAAATAGTGACACGGCTACCTGAAGCGAAATTACCGCTCATAACAATTCATAGTTGTATGGCAGCATGAAGCGAAATGATTAAAATTGATGGTATGTGACGAAAAATAATTTCGAAAAAGTTGTGATAAAATATAAAAAATGAGCCTTTAGAATAGGGGACTGCGCTGTCATCTTTCTGTGATCTAAATGTAAGTAACTGAATAAACGATTATAGAAATTCTCTTGGTATTTATATAGATAACTTTTCAAATGATTCAACTATCGCTAAAAAAACGAAAAATATGAAAAAAAAAAAACAAAGGAACCTGCAATTGTGGTGAAATGAATATTAGGCACGCAGGAAAATGGCACAAGATAATAGCAAGTGAAGTTTGTACAAACGAAATCGTAATTATACTGAACAAATGCATGACAAAATTGTAAAACGACGATAAACCATTGGCATGGTGAGTTCTGGCCTTGCATTAGGAATTTCAAATTCTCGGCTGGCTATCCAGTTTTTGGTTTTTAATGGTTTCCCGGAATCACTCCAGGCAGGATGGTTCCTTCAACAGGCCAGAATTCCTTCCTGTTCGTTGCCCTCAGTCGTTTCCTACGTCGGCGAGGCGTAAAGCCATAAGCTTAGTATAGTTGTTGAAAAAGAAAATGTAGGAATACATATTTAAAGTGCAGCAAAACACAAAAATTTCGATGATGAAGAAGAAAAAGACATTTCACCTGCAGCTTGATAGACCACACAATACCGCGTGTGTGTTTTAGGGCTTTTTTTTATGAGGTCTGCTTAGTGGTCATTAGGGCCGGTAGTGATTCTGTGGACAACGAATGGTGAGGTCAGCTTGGAGTCGTTTAGGGAAACCGTGGAAATCGATATCTGGGTTAGGGCATTCGAACCCGCATCCTCCCAGATGTCTTATACTCGTTCACCTGTCAGGCACGGTTCCGGTAGATAAATGGTAAATAGACTGCCTTGTTAAATGATGCTGAGAGGCTTGATTCCCGTTAGAGTCTAGTTATTTTAGAAGCCATTAACATGACGCTTGCTAGTTGCAGATTACTTTGTGTATGTGAAGTGCTCTGTAATTGATCCTCGGCGCGGAATCCGCTTCAACCTCTCCTGGAGGATAGAGTGGCTTCGTATTCCTTCTCATGGAGGGTACAAGTTGGATATTCGCAGGTGTGGAGCTTTCGTGTAAAATCATACATCCGCTTTCGTACCAGCAATTTTTAATGCGGATGCATAGCAGATGTTTTTTGTACACTGATATATACATTATTCTTTTCTCTTTATACGAGATACTGCCCATCGTCGCTTAGCTATCAACAAGGTGGTTGTTGTTTTTTTTTCCTGATGATCTTACAATAAAAATGACAATGAACTGAGTGATGTTAGTACCTAAGCGTCGAATTTACTAGTTTGAAGTTCCATGTAAAGTAAAGTTAGCCGGCCTCGGTAGCGTAGGGGCTAGAGTGCTAGCTCCGCGTGCCGAAGGCCGCCGGTTCGAATCCGGCCGCGGGCATGGATGTTAAGTGTTGTGTGTCTGTGTGAATGTCCTGTCCGTCCTGTGGCGTCCATACATTGAAAAAATACAATATATACTGGGACATATACACTGAAAGCTATAATAATTACATCGAGCTGGCTGTATGGCCTCCGTTGCCAAATCCCATTAAAAAAAAAAAAAGTAAAGAGGCAAACTCACGGTCCAGCTTCCGTGTAAAACTACCGCAGTATGCGCTCACCCATTCACAATAATAGAAGAGGTCCAACAAAATGTTGCAAGCAATCCTTTCCACTCATACTTTCTCGCGGCATACGCTGTGTCCTTATCGTACACTCGTAGGACGTTTCTTCCAATAGCTTCCTCCAATATCAATAGTTTTTTGGACAGAAGAGGCCCATTTTAGTTGCCTTGGGAGTCCAACAACATCTAACACGTCCTACATGTCCTGTAACCCCTTCCACGGCTCATCAAGAGTTCTTTATCGAAAATCGGATCATCGTAGGGCCTACAAGTTGTACTGTGAATGCGCCACTAGAGTGGTGCGAAGGCGGGAGGCGAGCACATAACCGGGGGTGGTGGGTGAGCGTTAACGCTTTCTCCTCGCATTCGGGGGAACGCGGGTTCGAATCCCTATCCGGGCATCCAAATTTGGGTTTTCTATTGTTTCTCCAAATCACACCAGACGAATGCTTCATTTAAAAGGCCAGCGCCGAATTCCTTGCCGTTCCTAGCCCCGATCATTTTACGTCTGCAATGGCCTCGGTGTCGACGAAGCGTATGATCATAAAGGGGGAGGGGGGGGGGGCGAGCCCGGAAATATGCGGTGGCGTGGCCTTGTGCTTGACGCTTGAATTAGTCGAGCCATGAACTCCGCAAAGTTCATATGACAGAGATTGGTTTTTATAGGCGTTCGTAGTTAGGTAAATAATTTTATTCACTTGTGAAATCATCCCACGTGTTTTGTTGTTGAAAGAGGCAAAAATAAATCAATCTGTCAGTATTAGATGTAAATAGACTTTACTTATGAAAAAAAGATAGAATTTGGCATGAAATATATACTTATTTTGATTTTAAATTTATTTTTGATAAAATATTAAAATCTAAATAATTATAAATTTATTTTCCACCACCTCATCCGCTTCTGCAAAACATACGCATCCGCAAAGATGACCTCTGTTACAACCCTACGTAGAACCAACATTCGTGTTGGGGATTGAATTAAATTTTTTAGACCGAGCAGGGCGGTGTAACGGTTAGCGTTCTCGCCTCGCATTCGGGAGGACGGCGGTTCGAATCCCCGTCCGGGTATCCAGATTTGGGTTTTCCATGGTTTCCCCAAATCACTCCAGGCAAATGCCGGGATGCTTCCTTCAAAAGGCCATGGCCGAATTCCTTCCCATTCCTTGCCCCCATCCTTGCCCCCTATCCTTTCCCGTCTCTAGAGACGTAAAGCAGTTTAAAAAAATAATAATAATATTTTTTTAGTACTAATTACAATTTGTCTTAACATTCTGAATCTACGACTCTGACCTTTAATCTCGATATGTAAGACATGGTTGGGAAATCAGGTGGCTGATTTTTATGAGAATGAATTCCAGAAGTTGGTTGTTCATTATGATAAATGCCTTAATAATGGTTGAAATTTGAGTGAAAAATAGATAGATTACGATGTAGGCTTTTGTGTGATAATAAAATTGTCTTAAAATGTGCCTCTGTGTGTTTAGTACAAAAAAGGTACTTACTTAAAAAACACGCTTCCTAATACAGTACGATTAATTCAGAATCTGTAATTGTTGAGGCGGTGGGTTGACTGCGGATACTCAATAAGTTAAGACGACCTGACGTCTTGCATTTCTGGAATCTTCTAAATTTCTAATTTCACAATAGGTATTTAGCATAGAGCAGCAATTTCATTAGAGTAGCGCACTATTCGTTGTTCTTTTCTTGAATAGCTATCTTTCTTACTTCTTGCACACGTAGTGGTTTAATCAATTGGTAATTCCTTTTCGTATATGAAAACTTCGTATTGCTTGTGGCGGTGACCCAGAGTGAATTTTCCAATACGTAAATGATTTTACCGTGAACTTTATTTTAGCTAGCAAAAGTAGTGGTAGACAAACCTCCTTAATTTCCTCACACCGAGCGTGGTAGTTGCGTGGTAACGCTCTGGCCTCGCATTCGTGAGAACGTCGGTTCGAATCCCCGTCCGGACATCCAGATTTGGGTTTTTCCATAATTTTCCCAAATCACTCCACGTAAATGATGGGATGGTTCCTTCAAAAGAAGGTCATGGCCAAATTTCTTCCCAATCCGTGGCCTCAGCCCTTTCCCGCCTCTAATGACGTCAACGAGGCGTATATATATACATATATATATTGGTTTCCTCCCATGGTATACGATGTAAATAAGTATAGTATAAAACTTTACGTTTATCTACGTCTCTAATTGCCAGAGCGTAGTTCATTGTAATTTTTTCGGAAACAAGACCGTACACAGAAAGCTTAATAATAAGGTGATCAAAAATCAACTCATCCTATTCCCCGGGAGATCCCTAAGGATTGTCGGCCGCCAAGTGACATAGTTGTCGATTCGCCACGCATTACGCCTCTTGTCTTGGCTAACTAACGTCACCCGGAATCCTACTAGGTATAGGCGACCCACAGATTAATGTAGAAACCGAACCACCGAAGCGTTCAGGCATACTTTACAAAACACAGCGAGCTGTGGCAGGGGGGAAGTTTGGGTTAAGGGCCTTTAAAACCTCATCCAAGACCGAGAAACTTTTTTTTTTTTAAAAAAAAAACTATGGCATTACGCCTCGTCGACGTCTATGTCATTAGAGGCAGGAAAGGACTGGGGGCAAGGGCCAGGAAGGAATTCGGCCATGGCCTTTTGAAGTAAGTATCCCGGCATTCGCCCGGAGTGATTTGGGGAAACCACGGAAAACCCGTAGCTGGATGTCCGGACGGGGATTCGAACCCGCGTCCTCCTGAATGCGAGGCCAGAGCGTTACCGCTCACGCACCATGCTCGGTGTAACTCTCGGGCCTGGCATTCTGGAGGACGCGGGTTCAAATCCACGTCCGGCCATTCAGATTTCGGTTTTCCAAAGTGTCCCTTAATCACTCTAGACCAGTGGTTTCCCGAAAAGGCCATGGCTGATTTCCTTCCTGTTATGAAGAGTATGCACGAATGGGCCGAGACTAGGTTTTATCTTCTTCTTTCTTTCAGACTCGTATACACAACCTTCTTCATTTAGCGACACTAATCATTGTCATTTGGTTCACATACAACAACTCTTAAACATATGTAGGAAAGGAACTATCCGTGATACCTTTGTCTAACACTGACGTAGTAAATCTCCCGCTGGAGGATCTAATTAACCTTCGGGTTACGTACCAAACATTACGATTTATAAATTATTTAATTGCTGGTAGCGGTTAGATAGGAGGTTACCTGGCAAACAGTTTGTGTCGGCAACCACCGCTTCAAATTAACTTTAGTGAGTAAAATTAGTAAGTTCAATATTTTCTATTAGCATTGTATTAAAAAGATAACGGATGTTCCGCTGAGTCACTTTTGGTTGGACTTATGAGGGATTCTTCATCTTTGCGGCTGTTCATGCCACAAATGGCATCTTTGCTCATTCTTATGTCGAAGCTAACAGAGGTCGCTCTTAAGGTGCAGGCAGAACAGTTAAGCACTAAAGTACGGTAAGTAGAGGTCAGTGACACGACATTATCCGCACTGGAGACTGCTTCATAAACGACAGGAACTGTACGGAAGAAAACGTCTGAGTTTAGTAATCTGTTGAATTACTAGTAATTGTTTCGTCTTCTGTTACCACCATTATGCATTCTTCCGGAAGCAAGTAGACAGTAAACTAGAATTATGGAGAGCAGACACGAAGTTTCTCAGCTATTTCGCTAATGCAGTCAGTTTTATGTGTTAATTATTTCCGTTTTCTGTGGGTAGATTCTTCTGACAATGTAAATAATTGGGCTTTACGACTAATTGAGGTACGGATATTTGCCATTTGAGTTTATATGTTGACGTCACTTGATATTGTTACTCCTAAATGTTTCGCCGATTTTACTGTCTGAAGAAATTTTCCCTTTTATTCGACGTTGATTGGGTTTTCGTCATCCGTTGAATTGATTCCTTCACATTTGTTTCCGTTTGACCCTCCATGTTACCATTTTCGCACCAACCTGAAATAGCAGATTGTTCAGTCTAGTACCGTCGACATTTGTGCTGGTGGTTAAGTCTTAACTCTCGCGGCTTAGTATGCTTGTTTTACTGCCTGTGTCAAAGTTTCGCTGTCACAAAAATTGGTCTCCAACAGAGAGGGAACCTCCAACAAGAGTCCTGCTCTTTCCAAGATGACTGGCAATCCAGAACACTCGTAAACGAAATTATTAACACTGCGTTTATGTTGTAGCGTTACTGCACAATGAGGATAATGCGACATCATTGGATTTATTGAAGCGATATTTTACGTGAGCTTATATATGGATATTGTTAGAAAAATGTTTGATTTTTGTCATGGCTTCCTAGGGACCACTGAAAAGTTTGTTGAAAGAATGTGGTTCATAGTCTAAGTTGTAATGAGTAACACATTTATAGCAGTTGTAAACATCGTTTCACGGATAATACTGAATTACTTTTTGTTGAATTAAAAAAAAAAAAAATGCTGGTTATACTTGGAATAAGGAAAGTAATGGTAGTGAGTACTAATTCTGATTATAATATATTCAAACCAAAAGTACCAACAAGCAGAACAACGAATTGCAGACGAAACAATTAACTCTTTCTGTCAATGTTTTTGGACATTTTTCCTAGAGTTTTGGCGCATTGTTTAGGAACTAGTTTGATGTTTATTATATTTCGTTCTTTATTTGTTAAGACCTGGCAATCACAATACTGCAAGTTCCTTCCTTATTATGCTTTTCTTTCCACTCGAACTTTCTAGCAGCACACCAGTATTCTTACAGAAAACATGTAGGGTGTTTCCTCCAATCAAGCTTGACCCGTATTGGTTGTCTCAGAGTCCAACCACATTCAACGCTTCCTACTTGCAGTACTGCAGCCCCTTTCACAGCCCAACAAGAATACTACGTCGGGAAATCGGATCATCATAGGTCCTACAAATTGGACTGTGAATGGTCTACTACAGCGGTGGAAAGGTGGGCGGCGGGCACGGAGATGCGCAGTGGCGTGGCCTTGTGCTTGACGCTTGAATTAGTCCAGCCGCGAACTCCGCAAAGTTCATATGACAAAGATTATTTTTCAATAAAGTCCTCACGGGTCTCCAGCCGGATGGTGTTGTACAAACAAAACTTTTCGACAGCTAACTCTGCTGTCTTCATCAGGTGTCAGACCTCTTCTAGCTATCGCAAGCTGATTGTCACCGGATAGACTAGATTGCGGATAACTCATAGGCACACTTCAATATTGCTTCTCTGCAAGCGCATAGGTTGATGGGTCTAGAGTGTGCACGGACAGATTGCTGTGTTTGTATGTATATAAATGCATAGAATCTATTACTGAACAACTGAATGAGCAACCCGTTTTACTTTTCACAGCGTGCCGTTATCACATCGAAACATAACGCAAGCTATCATTAACATGATATAACCTATCACTGTGTACAATTTCGTCGAAATGGTTGGTCATTGCTTTATCCCTGCACACACATACAAAAATTACAAAATTTAACTCTTTTGCCTCTTTAGAATGTACGAATTAGGAGCCCTCACTATATGCAGATACACTGAAAACCAGTCATGAATTTCTGTGTGAGGAGCGAGTAAAAATAAATATAATCCAAAATTTAGAGTTTTTGCCTTGTGACTTCGAGAACTATACTACTAACAAAGGTGCTATATGTTAACTGATAACGTATACTATACCCGTGTGAAGTTTCGTTCAAATGAGTTCATTAGTTTTTGCGAAATGCGCGTACAAAATAGATAGATAAAAATTACCATATTACGTTTTTGTCCTAACTGCGTTACTAATACGAATAAAATGTATCCTGCATGTTACACAAGCTATCACCATGTGCATCTTCATTAAAATTTCACTCATTAATTTTTCGGTGTTGCGGCGACAGAGAGACAAAAATTTCAGTATTTAAAGCTATTGACTGTTTTTGCTTCTGGATCATGGGGAAGTATATTATCAATCTGGATAAATAGATTCCTTCATTCTAACCAGTGACATAAGTTATTACCATGTGCAGCGTCTATCAGTTTATGCGTGAAGATAGATAGCGTATATCTCTATTATTTTATACTACAGTAGTAAAGCCCGTGACTGTTTTTTACGTATCGTCATGGGTCTAGAATAGTTCCAGTGTTTGTGGTCAAACATTATGACTGGTTGACCTCATCTGACCTAATACGAACTTGACTGTGTTTTACCCTGAAGATGAGTAAAATCTCTTGAGATTGAAGAACTCGGAAGTATTAATAGACGTAGGTATTAAACACAGTCATGGACGATCGCGCTATCGTATAATTGTTTCAAATGTAGACTCGAACTTGCTGAAACACAAACTTGAATTGTATTTGACCCTTAAGGTTCACTCTGCAGAATTTGAAGAATTCCTGTTTGATTCGAAAGCATCACGATGTTTTTTATTGAACCTGGGAAAACATTCATAATGTAATTTTTGGTCATAGAGTCTGTAACGGCCAGAGAATTTAACACAGATTTCAGATTATTAAATAGCTGAGTATCTCCGAAGAAATGAATTGCCAGAATACTCGATTCGGTAACAAATTTGGCCTGATGTCCACTTTAAATAACCTAATAACGTACAGCGAACATGAGCAAAGATCATTAACGAAAGTTGTCAGCAAAATGCGTAAAAAGCAAATAAATCTCAATGTATAAACTATGGTCAAGCAACAACATAAGCGAAAGTTTTAATTATATTTAAATTTAGTATAGGCCGGATTGACATTCGTGCTTGCAGCAAAGACCTTGGGTAATTTAAGTTTTTTTAAAAAAGTTTTTTTTATATTGCTTTCAATAGCAACATGTTACTGAAAAGCAATTCCCCAATTTTTCAGCCGCAAAGTTTATCGATATTTTTTTAACTATGAAATGTTACGAAAATCAAACTTAATGAATATATTATGGCAATTAATTTAGTAACAGTTGCTTAGCCTTTAAATTTTGGACATAACCTCGAATTCTTCTAATGATATGTCTGCTCGCTGTTAATTTGCGAGCGAAGGATGACACGCGTTACATCTACATCTACATCTACATATATACTCTGCAATTCACAAAATTGTGGGTGGCAGAGGGTGCTCAGCACCAAAGCTAATCTCTTTGTTGTGCATTCCAATCCCTAATGGTACGAGGGAAAAAAGAATTCATATAAGAATCATTGCGGCACCTTATTTCTCTAATCTTATCTATCCTGTCATTCCGGCTCAAATAGGTTGGTGGACGAAGTATTTCACTACACTCGTTCACCAACCAGGAGCTATCGAGGTGAGTGAATGAGTGAGTGAGATTAGGTAGATCGTGTGAGCAACTCCACAAGGGGTTTCGATTCTCTCGCAGGTGTGCATGATGTGTTAATAAATTTCATTTACAGAAAATATATATCGAAAAATATTGTATCGATATTTACAAACAGTATCGATAAGTATCGAGAGACAAATATCGATATGTCGATATATTGACATTTATGCCTAAAATCAGTAATTTTCTAAGAATATTCCCAAAATATTTAAGAAAATTCGGAAAATTAAAGACACGTGCGTAAATTATAGAAACTTTTATTAATTTATCTGTTTTTTGTTTTGTTTTCTTTTTATAAAGCATTGCCGCCGCGAGAACATACATAGTTATCTAATTTATCTATTTGCAATCAATCAAATAAGTATTCATCTGATATAGACATCAATAGAACTCTATTTTTTATGTGTTCCCCTGTCAAACTTTTCCTGTTGTCCGGTGCCGTCAGGTTAACTGCAGAAGCCACTCTTTCAGACTGCATAGAAGAGGCTTAGCACATCAATTAACCCACAACGATTTAACTTCTATTCATCAATAAAAACAAATAAAAAAATTGAAAACAGAAGCTGTAAATTTACGTCAACCCTCAACTTTGCAACACGGATGCTTAATCTTGATTAAAAATAATCTAACCGTTAACACTCAAATATGTTGTCAAAAAATGATGTTGATGTTAACGTAAACCTGTTAAAATTTTACATTTTTTTAACCTGTTAACTGCTAACGAAAAGTTATTAAATTACGACGAATTCACTTTTCTAAGACTCGTTCAGATCAGATATGTACGTATATTTATCAAACTGGGCACTGATTTGCATTTATACAAAAATATCGAATTAGTACTTAAAATTGATACTGCAAATAAAATATTGATTTTTGATATATTGTAAATAAAAATATCGACGGTAAATATCGATTATTGAATGAAAAATATCGATATTTAATTATATCGATATATTTTACCCCAACCTATTTTTATGAGATTTGTACGAATTTGACTTTCCGAGAATCACTAACAAACCAGACAATAGCTGTTGTGCTTAAAGTGCTTTGTGATTTTGTATGATATTGTTCACTACGCAAGTTACTTGTATGTCTTGATGTTAGTGGTAATGAATATATGAAACAGTAGAAGCAAAGTGATGCCATATAGTATCCGTGATGGTCATTTTTCGGCTTCGGACGAAATCTGAAAGTGAGGGCATGATAGCATATGCCTGCCAGTCTGCCTTGAGTGATTTCCGGTTCTCAGGAAATTTTCGCAGCAAGTGTCAAGTCACTGTCTCCTTAACTCTCAGGCTCGGGAACAAGTAGTGTGAACGACTGTGTTCTTTGCACAGATGTACATTGAAAATACAGCTACAGTAGAAAGTGTCTAAAAGTATATCAGTGGACACCAGCTTTTCTTTATTTCAGGAGGTTTTACTACTTGTTTTCGAGAAGGTAGCCATCGATACTTTGATGAAGCAAATTTTGTCTATTCTTGGTGACCATTGAATTCATATGGCTATGATCGAAAACTGAGGAGAAGTTGTAGATATGGATTATGTAGTAGTTAAAGAGGATACGAAAAGGGCGTAGATATTAAGAAGCTGGTATAATGATATCATTAGGAACTATTATCCAAGGATGGGGTGTTGTAGATCGGAGGATAGGCTTCTCCATTTAAACAACAATAAGCAGTCTAAAATTATTTCAAATACATCATGAGAAAATTACGAAGGAAGCAAGAAGTAAGCCGAGGTGTAAAGAGGCTGAAGCAAATAATATTACTACAGATGTAATAAAGGTCGGTTGCTCAGTGATTAAGGCACTTTCCCTGAAAGTTCAGAGACACAGATTCAAAATCTGGTGGGGTTAGTTATTTTTAAAAGTGGCATATGAGCAATTCCAGGAGGTTATACTATTGGTCCAGCCATATAGGCAGAATGCTCGGTAAATTGAAACTCTATCACTAGGTCTGATGACCACATGAATTAACTTGAATTAACTCTATAAACGACAGCGGGATATCTTAATACCTTGAAATGTTATTTAAATTGAGTCCGGAAATTTTTTGCTTATCAAAGGACTGGAAAATGCGATAGTTGTGTCGGTTCATCAAGGAGGGTATGACAAATAGGGTAAAAATTACAGGCCTACTGGTTTGTCATCAGTGGTAAGTGGATGAAAAAATTACTTGCTGCACAGAGGAATTCTTTAAAGGTAAAATGCGACGGATCTTATGGTAGGAAGTACAAAAGTAGTGGAAGTGAAAAAAGGAAGTGCTACAGGACGATGTATTGAGACCATTGATATTTACTATTGTAATGAATGATTGTGTTATGGTTTACAGACAAAAATTAAGTTATTTGAACATAACACAATGGTATATAATGGGATTAAAACTGGAGAAGACTGAACAGCTGTAGGTGACCTGGACAAGGTATCTAATTGGATAGGCCAACATGGAATAAATATAAACGATAAGAATAGTCAGCTGCTTAAATATACAGATAAACTAATAAAGTTCGATAATGATTATAGCCTGGAGAAGCAATTGATTGTTGAAGACCTGAAGAGTAAATATCTTGACATGATAATTCATAATAGACTCCACTTGATGGGAAAAATTGGGCAGGTGGTAAACAGAGGCCCAAAATCATTAATTTGTTGAAGAGGACGACAAAGGCAAGATCCAGAGAAATGAAAGAATTGTGTTACAAACCCTTGGTCGCACTGTTGCTTGAATATGGTGGTATAGTATAGGTCTTACAAATTGGGTATCAAATACAGGAGTAAGAGAGGGCGCAAAGGAGGGAAGAAAGATTTGTTTATGAAAATTACCGCAGCAAACTATCAGTAAATGATATGATAAGGGAGTTGGATCGGGATTCATTAGAAGTCAGGGTAGAAGAAAGTGCTGGGAGTGTACAAAGTATATCGCTGTCCCTGCGAATTCGTCACGTGGGATTTGTGACATATATTCAAACATAAACTATGGAAGAAGTATTAGTCTGGTAGGGGAAGAGGAGTAGTCCTATTTTTATAGTTTTGTAGGATCTTCCCCTTTCATTCTGAATTTATATTGTAAGCAATGCTTAGTCACGTGTGGGTGCATCGTTTGTATCTCTCCTTGAAACTACCACTAACTGGGAAAGTTTGTTTATGACACACAATAAGACCTAAAATAGACGAGGTGGTTGAAGGAAATGTTCAGACGAAGCGGCGGTCGAGGCGGAGAGCGATCGCCACTTGGACCGTCGATTAGGCTCGTCTTTGGAACAATGGATGTGATTCTTCTGAGGTTACTGTACAGAAGGTGGAACAGGGGAAGAAAAAAACTGCCAATATCAGTGATTTCTTAATCAATTTCATCCATTTTTCCTTAATAAAATGAAAAATATATAAGCGCAAGTCATAAAAAATATTATTTCCACATTTCTTGGAACCAACCAGGAACTCAAAATGTATTTTATGGCTAAAAGGACAGCTAATAATGCGACTGATTAAAGATAATATAAAAATTTGTTATTAATTTAATTGCGACGGATCACGCGGAAAAATATTAAATTTCAGAGTCTAAAAAGTGTATTAACATAACATGAAACTAGGGAATAATTACGAGCAAAAAAAAATAGATTTGAATTTTTAGTATTTGTTTAATATAATGTATATTATGTATTTTACAATTGAACACTGAAGCTTAATGTTACAAAAAGCAAAAAATAAATCTCCGTTTTTGATTAATTTTTTTTTTCCCAGTATGCCGTATCACCGCGCTGCCTCCACGCCGTGTCTCTAAAACAGGCGAAGCTGTTTACGGCGCAACTTGTAAGTCGCGGAGAAACCACGAGCCACGCGCGGCGACGTGTGTTTTGCCCCATTAGATCATGCGTCGACTCGACCGCCGCGCGGCGCAAACCGCCTAGTCTGACTGCCAAGTGTACGAACAGATTGCTTTATTTATATGCAAATATACTGTGATATAAACTCCGTAACAGAATTATACTGTTGAACAATATCATCATCGCTTATATGGCACTTACAGTTGTAGATATTTCGACTGCAAAATAGCTCCTTGTGGTCTGAAATACCTGATGAGAAAGATTCTTACCGGCTGCACAATGCGTCTCATATTGTTGCCGCCTAACCTAACCTGGTAATCTTATCAGATGAAGGGGACCTACAGTTTAACGTGGAAACCGAACCACATAGCGTCCTAGCATCTTCACACTAGCAAAGCAAAGCTTTGCCAAAGGTGAAGGAGAATTTTAAGGCCCGTAAATATTCCAGCCGAGACCGGATTGAAAGCGGATCGTATGTACCCCAGCTATGTGCTTTAACCAACTGAGCCAAAATGCCTTTCACCAGGTTTCTTAAGCTGGTACACAAAAATTCTAAAGCTTACGGTTTTGTCGTCTGTATCACACGTGAAATATGATACTAATCAAGATGTGAAATATCCTATATGCTAATTGATAACCTAAGTTATCACTATGCTGAATTTCTTTGAAATTTATTCATTGCGAGAAGTGCCCACAGATTGAAAATTTATGAATTTGGACACTGCGTCATAGGAAACTGCGTTCTAAGCAGGATACAAAGTATTCTACATGCTAACAAGTGACATAAACTATTACTAAGTGAAATATCGTTGAAATCTATTCATTAGTTTCTGCGGGGAATAAAAATGAAAATATCCAAATTCACGGTTTTGGACAATCCAATCTGACCCCTCCAAATACGTCTTGTTCTTTTAAAAATTAACTATTTCTATCGATTCTGTTAAGCCTCGACCATTAAAATTGAAATTGGCTGAATTTTTTTTTTTAGTCCACTATATATCCAAAAGTATTGGAAATTAATGTAATTTTTTGAAACTATTCTAAAAACTTTTCTGCGTTTTAAATTTGCATCTTATTTAGAGTTTGAATTGAGAGTCTTGTACGATCAGGTGAGTACGGAAAGAATTATTATGTTTCAGATTATTTAGCTAAATTGTCTGAAATAATTCATGAGAACTTCTTATGCAGAATTCTTTTTTGACATTCATCCAGAACGTATTCAGTCTTGTCACCTACGAAGTAATTCAATTTTTGCTAATTCTAACATTAAAGGCATCAATTTTGGAATACTTATTTTGTGATGCTGGGACACTATAACGGCGAAATTTTCTCAGTGCTATCATTGGACACATAACAAGGATCTTTTACCATAATCTCTGTAAGGGAGCGTGCATAAACCACGTAGCTCTATTTTGGCCTCCTGTGAACCCCCCCTCCACCCCACGTAGCATTGCGTGGCTTTTGTCTCTAACCCCCTCCTCCCCTTTCCACGTAACTTTTTCCCCTTTTGATTCCAGAAGACATTTTGTTCTGTTTTCTCCTGTCAAAAGAAAATTACATACGGATATAATTAAATGAAGGAAATAAATATTCACATGCTCTGTTCCTCTTTTTAACTGTGAAAAATGTATGAAAGGAAAGCTACGTGGCCTGGCTCGGAACCCCCACCCCCTCCACACAGCGTAGCCTTCCAGTTAACTCCTCCCCCCCTCCCTCCTGGACCGAGCCACGTAGTTTGTGCGCGCTCCCTAAGCAGTAGTAGATTCAACGAAATATGTGGACAGAATGCTACGGAACGAACAGATAGAAAACATCTGTTGGCGAAAGATTAGAAAAGTTGTTGTTAGAGTTCAGTGTTAGTTACATTCAGATTTGATTAAAGTCTCCATCGCAGTTTAAAATTCAAACGTATCTGAACCTCCCAGCAAGTTCCTAGTTATGTATTAGCTATGGTTACCTGCGGGAGTAGTAAACACAATTCTCTCTTAATGGTATTGACCTTGAATATTGCAATACTGTGGAACTTTGTATAAGAACTTTAATCCATAACTTTTATAACGTGCCTAGAAGTTTTTAGAATCATAACGTTCAAGTGTTGGGATGTGGACCGAACATAGTACAGTATTTCCTTTTGTTTAGTGCATGTCGCTAGAACTTTCCATTTCCTTAGAGGACTCTCGGTCGCTGCGGCAGAAAGGGGGGAGGGAAGAGGGGAGTAGGGTTGCAGAGAGAAATATAACAAATGACATAAGAGAAGATAGGAAGATGGAGTGCATGAGACTCGAACCCGCCCCCTGTAGAGTACTGTTAGGGGGGGGGAACGAGTTCGAATCCCACACGTGGATAATCATATTACGGGGAACAGGATTCGTCATCAGATCATTACTCATTTTTAATGCGACTGGTCGGGTGTAAATGTGTACAAGAAACAAGGTTAGAAAGTGCCAAAACGATATTATTTTCCAAGAGACCCCAAACGGTTGTTTGGCCACCTAATTATCAGAGTTTGTTTTTCCGGATACCGCCTCTCTCGTTTTCTCTTAATCAACATATTTACGTTGTCCTATTGTGCTTAACATGAACAAAGCAAAGATTGTCCTGAGAAGGTAAGTTTAAGGGTCTATAAAATTTCAGCCTGAGACATAGAATCGAATCGTGGGCTTCCCGATTCCCTTTAAGGACTCTTAGCCGCAGAATCTCTGGACGTGGAATAACAGGTGTTTCCATACAAGGTAGACAACTTTTTTTGTCCACATTTGTAACAGTCGAGATAATGATGACATTATCAACTAAGTCTGCAGAATACTATGTTTGGTTTACGCTTGTAGTCATATTTGTTAACGTAGCCCCATAAGCAATGCTAAACTCATCCCTCAAATTTGTTCTAATACAACTGCACTTCTTTAAAGATAATAGATATTACTTGGTGGAGAAACTAAACGGGAACTGAACTTGTAATGTGTAATATTACATCATAAACCGGAAATGTCAACAAAATTCTAATATACCGTACTCAAGTATCATTAGATCTTATCGAACATTTTTTCGATATTAATTTTTTTCAATTCAGGAAGGATAGGGAAACTCAAGGGAGGTGTGTGTTTGTGTTGTGAATGAATCAAAGATGGAAGAAGGGAGAGAGTGTAATCCAATGATGGTCCATTTACACCTACTTTTCGAAGGAAATCCAAAGGGCCGCCTGGATAAATGCCCCATCCGACGGACGATTCACTATCAACAGTGTCATATACCTTCGCTCCATACGCACTGCGGAGAGGTTTGCGGCTTAATCCAGAACTTCTAGTGATTAGGAATCGTGAACCACTACCTCTCCTACCTGCCGGTCTACTCCTGATGAAAATTTCCTCCACCATCATGACCAAATCAAACGGATCGACGAAATACGACCAATAACTCTGCTAAAGTCAGATTTCAAAATACTAACAAGAATCCTCAAAACGTGACTGGAACCCCTTTCGGAGAAAATCCTGGGACCTCACCAAGCCAGTCCTATACCAGGACGTAGCATCGTGAATACCGTATGCGAATATGACGACATCATCAGCATAAGCGCAGAAAAACGTACGCCAACAGCACTGCTATTTCTTGACTTTGAAAAAGCATTTGATAGAATTGATCACAATTACCTTTTGGAAGTCTTGGAACAAAAGGGCTTAGGCTCCCCTTTCGTTGATGTAATAAATAAGATCATTATGAATACACACTCATAATTCCTCATAAACAGACAGCTATCACCTCCCATCAAGATTCAATGATCGGTAAGGCAAGGATGCCCACTATCAATGATTCTATACGCAATCGCAACCGAGCCTCTCCTCGCAAAATGTTACCAAAATTACATGTAGAGCATATGCTGATGATATTTGCACAGCCCAAACTTTAACGGAAGACATCGAAACAACACGGGAAATCATCACTGCATTCATGGATGCAACAGGAGCCCAACTAAACCTAAAGAAAACAGCACTAATACCAAAAAGTATGGGAATGATCCAAGCACCAACAAATACCTACAGGAACACAAGACATTAGGTATTACTTTTCAAAAGAATATACCAAAAATTGGCGCGTAACATTACATAAAATCAGGGCAGTCATAAATATCGACAGTGATAGGGACTTAGATTCAATACAGAGGGCTAAAATTGTACAAGTGTCTATATTGAGAAAAATGGTTTACATCTCCCAAGTCCTACCGATAATCGACACAATATCAGATCGGATACAGAATCTGATAGGATGGTATGCAAGCAGGGGTAAAATCTTTAAAGTAACAGTCAAAACAATGACCTTACTTCTAAGTAAAGGCGGGATAGGAATGATCAGCGTACGCGAAAGGTGTTGCGCCTTATTCGTTAAAAGAACCATAACGACAGCCATGAATGATCCAAACGGCCCAACAAACAATCTAATAAACCAAAGCAAACCAATCACCGAGGAAATACCATTCAATATGGCAGAAATAAAGTACATCCTTCCACACATGAGAAAATTCCGCCTCGAAACAATCTATTCAAGAACCAAAGGATCTATATTGCATAACAAGACAACCAAAGAGATTTACACGCATTATAACACAGGAACAAAATCGAAGGTAAAAATTCACAATACAATTGGAGCAACATCTGGGATAAAACTAATAAAACCCTGAACTCTAAAACACAATCACTGTGGTATGACGTAATAAATGAAAACATTCCAACAAACAGAAGACTTTATGAAATACATTTATCGCCGACTGACAGATGCACAAAATGAGGAAATACTGACACACTGATGCACAGAATAACGTGTTACCAAACTCAGAGAATATGGACTTGGGCTAGGCGAAGAATAACCTTCCTAGACAGGAATTCCCTCCTAACTGTAAGTTTTCAGGGAATATTGAAACCAGACAAATCGAGATATCCCCAGACGAAACACAATACGGTACAATGGATACTAGGCAACACCCTAGCCTACATCCTATAAACCGAGAAGACTACTTATGACGAGTTTATAGCTCGTGAGTATTCTATGTTACGAAATGACCCAAATTCAAAATTTCTCGATATAATAATAACGGAAACTCTTCTGTGACAATAATCAAACCAGACAAAACTTCTAGTGAAGCCCACAAAGAACAAAACAAAGGCTCACTGACTGAAGAAAATAAGAGAAGATAAAACTATGCCAAATGAACCAAATAAAAGGCAAACAAAATCATTGTACCTACCCTACAACAACAGGGAGGATCGTAAGAAACACAAGAATAGCGACACATAGAAAGACGGAATTTTTAAAGGTTAATGTAATACAACGGAAAGTACCTGAAAATGTTCAACATGGAGACAATACGAATGATAAAAACATTATGAAAAAGGGGAACAGAGGACCCCAAGAATTAATAAACAAAGGTATAGAGCCAGGCAAAGAGCCTATTTATTGGCAAGCGAAAGGTAGGGATAAAGGGGAGGAAGGAGACCCAAATTAAAAAAAAAAATCAAATTAAAAAAAATCATGGCTTTAGAAACATGGCGTGTCGGATATGTTTCTTTGTTAATTTTTGGATCAGATTTTAATTTTTTGCTCCGTCCCCAGCTAAGGTTGCGTGATTGATGCAAATCTCACTTCTCGTACTCTGAAAACCCCTTCAATAATCAGTTATGTTTTTAAAAAAAATTATAGGCAAAAGGTTTTAGCTATGTGAAAAGATTTACACATACTTTTAAAGTTGAAATTCTTTTTGAAGCACTCTATATAATTAACTTTATTATAGAAATATGTCATGGCATCGTTGTTTGTTGCGTTATAATTTTGCTATTTTAATCAACTAAAACAAATTTTGAGTTAAACGTTTCAAAAGTTCAGATTATAAGTATTAACCTTGTTTTAAAAATTTCATTGTAGTTGAAATGAAATCACTGGTATTTTCCAACGGCAGAAGTCTTGTTCCTAGCATGGAATCCTCACCTAACTGTAAATGCTCAGCTAGCTGAAATTTCATTTCTATTGTCGTGTCGTTATACCGAATAAAAGAAAAACGTTATTAAGAGGCTGTCTGTGAACACTTACAGAATCACTAAGGACATATCTGACACTGTAAAAATAAACAAAATACACTATGTGCTGCATTATTGTTTCTTATTTTCCGTCTCGTTTTGAGAACTTGAAGTGAAAATTAGTTATTTTAGATTATTTATAATGCTGGGTGGCCGTTATTTCAAAAGAATGATCAACATCCCCCGCGCAGACTTAACAACCAGCTCTGAGATATTGCTAATGCAGGCAGTTCGTTTGCTTCCTGTGTCTAATATGTAGCTATTGTTGTGGTTCTATAGTGTACTGTATTCATTGAATGAAATAAATGTGGGGGAAAAGACGAAACGCCTGCACGAACGTACCTTAGCATTGTCCACAATATATCTTCAGAAAATGTCAATTTAGGAGTCTTGATGTAAAATGAACCCACCAGGGTCCAAACAAATCTCGAAGAGAACATTCTTTATGAAAGCATTTCCTGAGTCAGAGGTTTCACTATGCAGGATGATTCACGAAGATATGCAAATGTTTTAATGTGTTATTCTACAAGTAAAACTAAATAAAAACGTTCACATAAACATAGCTCCGCAAATGTTTAGTTACGGAGTTACGCCCGATTTAACACCAATGGATTTTTGTGTATGGGGATGGATGAAAGACATAGTTTATAAGGACAAAGTCAATACACGTGAGGCATTACTTGCTCGCATTATGAATGCAATAGACTAAATTAAGATCAACCCTGTGAAACTGAAACGAGCATCAAAATCTATTCATACACGTGCAGCTAAATGCATTGAACTCGGTGGAGACATTGTTGAACATTTATTGTGAAACTGTATGTTCACTGTACAACTCCCTTAACACTGAACTATGGTACTAATAAAAGCAGATTATCTGGCACATTCATACTGTTTTAGTCAACTTTATTACCATAATTTTCCAAAATTAAATTATCTAGAATTTCTGTTGAAAACTTTGTGCAATTGTCTGGATTTTTTTTTTTTTAAAATTGGGCCAACTAGTTAATAAATTACAAATTTTCCCAAATTATTTCTTTGCTTCTCTGGAATTTCTGGAAAACTACTGCAGATACACGTCTGAGACTTGTTTTATTACATTCATCATATCAATAACAACAAAATAAATGGAAATCGTGCTTTACTGTAACCTCGTACAGTTTTGCGATGGCTTCATATGGCTTAGCGAGGTTGCTAAATTTAAGGCAAAATCTTTTATTAGCCGTAACTCCGTAACTAAAAATTTGTGGACTATGTTTATATGAACTTTTTTCTTTAGGTTTACTTGTAGGATAACATATTAAAATATTTGCATATCTTCGTGAATCACCCTGTATAACGTGATTAAAAAGATAGTGCGGAACAGATCCACATTAAAAAAATGCGTTCAGCCTGGAAATCGGACGTTAACTCAATAACTCGGAAACCCTAGTCAGATTATACCCGAACTGTTAGTTACACTGGCCGCGATCGCAGCACTGCTTGGCTAACCAGGAAATTTCAAAAATAAATAAATAAATAAATAACTGTACTGACTTTACTTGCGCTTATTCTTAAAACGAAATGTAATTTCATATTGAATTTTATTAGATTTGCACTTCCATTTTTAGAAGGAATTGTAACTGCGGCACTAGTTAAAAGCTAATTGTCTTTTATTGAAGTAACTGCACAAAAATACGATGGACAGAGGTACAAAATTATAAAGCGAGCCAAAAAATTTTAAAAAATGTAAAATATGTATATATTGCGACGTTCGTTTTGATTTACAGTTGCTTGTTGTTTATTTACGAAGCTCGATACAGAAATTCATAACATTTAAGGTTTACGTTGATTCTCTGTTGCAGTTTTTAGAATCAGATTACAGCATAACCTAAGAATTTTTTTTGATTGTATTTAAGAAACAGGGAAGTTTATTGAAAACTCACAAACAAGTTTACATGAAACGTAGGTAATCGTGAAATATATCAATCAAATAAATAATCGTTTCCGTTTTTGAAATTATACTTTACTTATAAAATTTTTTATAACAATAAAAATTCCCGTCATTTCAAGTAAAATACAGTTATTTAGAAACATCGTAGCCAAATACTTCAGGAGAAATTTTACTCACATCACGAAAAATTTCAGCAAAAAAAACCGTTATTATTTTTTCCTTAGAAGCTTTTCCAAAACAAATTCCAACAACCATCATAGGTTGTACCCGTCAATTTTGACGGGCGTTTCAACTAGTTCATAGATATTTTGGGTTGACCTGAGAAGTGACGCTGTTGTATTAATGAATAACACAATTTTTGCAAAGACGAAATCGCAGATACTGGTCGTTTAAAAATTACCATTAACGTGGTTCTTGAAAGAAACATGACATTCCAGTTAATGCTGCGTTGGGATTTCTAAAATGACGAAAACCACTACAGCACTGTGAGTTTATAACACCAAAGGAAAGAAGGATTATATCAGGATAATTTCCCACGCTGTAATGAAATCGGACTTGCTGCTAGGAGTACGGGGTTCGCTCCTCAGTGAAGGCGACCGTTTCTCCTGTACACTGAAAAATGAGATCCTCCCCTCCATTTCCACACGAGCTGTCAGTGGATGAATGCAGCACCGGTTACGCTTGTCTTGAGAAAAAACAACACCGGAGCTTCCAAGCTGCCAACCGACTAGCACCCTGCCCAGGACATGGGACTGTCGTTATACTCACCCTGAGGCACGGGGTAACCAGGTAAAAGCCGTCAACTTCTTAAAAAGGGATTCTATGCCCTATCGCCTTTGTAATAGTCCGATGCATACTCCCAGCTCCGAATTCAGGGTTTCTGACACGTAAGAAAACCTTCACGGAAGGCTCATTTTGGAAAATTCAGCTGGTAAATTTTAAAACGTCAACCATTCAAAGTGGTAAGAAATCTGTTCGAGTCAATTCAGATGATTACAGAATGTGGGAAAAGAGTGGTGTGTGGTTTTTTTTAATTTAACTTAATTTTTATGACGGATATACCACGTCAGCAATTTTCCTGCACGCCTATTTTCGCAGTTCACGAATACCTAATTCAAATTTTTCTAGTTAAATTTCACTGTTAAACTATTTTCTCCTTTTACGAATTCTTATTTTTGATTATGTAATGTTAGAGGTAAATTATTTAGCATTTCACATGGTAACTATATCAGTCCCTCCCATTAAAAAAAAAAAAAAAAAAAAAAAAAAAAAAACATACACTTACAGCACTGTCATCACCTGCCCGTTATCTTTCAATGACTCCCAACTCAGCTACTTTACCGTATCAGTCACCGATTGTGTTCTGTGACAATTTTGCATGAACAAATCTAGCTGCCCACCTTTGCTCCACTTTTATCTCCTGTATTTAATAACCATAATGTGTCTCCCATACTTCCCCACCACATTCAAGCAATCGTCTGATCAAGATTCTCTCAGATTTCTGGTACATTTTCTCATCAACCAATCTAGTCAATGGAGGAGTTGTAAAGTTTTCCCTATAGCCTGTGTTTTTTCCAATTGACTTTACTTTTTCGCATATACGAGTTTTATAATGCAATGCATGTAACGAATCGTGTTTTGTCAATAATATTCGGTGCCAATCTGGAGAAGGCTTCTTGAAAACCATATGCTTTGAAGGCCTTATTTGTCACATCTTGAGATATGTCTGAGCACTAATCTGATCCCTTCCTTAGTTAATTACATTGCTAATTTCACTCTTTCGTAGTAGTTCTAGTCACGTAAGTAATACGCCATGACAAAGAGACGTTCTGTAATATTTTAAACCTACCGACCTCGACCCAGCTCTTCACCTATCTGGTTTAGTAACTAAAGAAATTATTATGAAGAGTTAATATTTTTCTGGGAAGTTATAAATTTAGAAGAAGTTCTGGAAGGGTTTTTTTTTTAATATATATTTGAAGGCATTTCTTTGTGATAGTATTAATTTGTTTACTACATCTTCCCCACTTTGACCTTATTTTGAAGTTTGGATTTTATTTCATAGATTTTACTCATATTTAATCTATTTCATGATCCTTTTCTCAATTTCCATCTAGTGACGTTTTTCTGATTTGTTCAAAATTTTCAATGCTAATCGCCTAAAATACAATGTACTGAGCAATCATTAAATGCTGATTATTTCTCCCTGAATTCTTATTTTATTGTATGGTTACTCTTTTACTAGACATAGTTCTATATTCAAGCTGAATGTTGTCAGCTGACCGCAGCCTTACTTTTTTTTAAAAAAGAAATAGACTTTTGTCTTGTGACTCAATTCTTTCGTGATAGCCACCTAGTTCCTTTGTACTCATAAGTAACCTTCTATACCGGTATTAAAGTCCCAAACTGAAGTTCAATTTCAGATCACGGTACATGAAAGCATTCTTGCAACAACGATGGAAGTTACTAGCATATGTCTGCAGCCTCGCCCCCGTGGATCTAGATGTGTGGGAAGCAGGTGTATAAATTTTCGAGCGGCAATATTAGCTTTGGATGTGATTATGTTGGAATTCAGCCTATACCAGAATGAGAAATTATATTCTGTGTAACAATATAAATTTAGTTCTTAATTATTTAAGTTGCCTTCACGAGTGCTGTTGCTGACGTCTTTACTTTCACCGCGTTATTAACCGTGAGTAATAGAAAAAGAATCCAAATGCCATATAAAAAGTTTCTATGGTCCTACCTTTTTCATATGTGGGAAGTTTCTCCCGCCCCATCAAAGTTCTGTGTATCTAAATGTCATATATCTAAGAAAACCAGAAATAAGTAACATATGTTACCAAGACATAATAATATTAACAGAATCCAATGAGCAGTGCGTTTTTCTTTGGTTTATTGCGATCTTTAGTGAGTTTCTGTTCAGTTTACTTATTTTTGAAGTAGTGTCGTCTTTGGTACATATCTTCCAGATTATCATTTCTTGTTCCGTCCACACTCCACGTAGTCACAAGACATACCACAGTTTCTGAGTAGAGATCGCAAACTTTCAATCTTAAAAGAAATTAAAAAAAAAAACATCCAGATCGGTTCGGTAGTTTTTACTGATGTCTTCACGAAGAATCTTTAGGAAACGGCCGGTAACAGATAACGTAGTGATGATGATTTAATATCAAGCAGCAATATTGGCGGGGGTCATGTTGAGGATTCTGGACTAAAATATTCCGTGGTATTTCATAAGGCTCTAGAATTTTGGTATGTTTTTAATTACATTTACTTCTTGGTTGCGATGTTTTTGATCTCGTTAATGCATACGGATGAAAGTAGACACTCATTTAACGCTATTTATGCAGTCTGTACCAAAATTATTAATGAAATTGCGATGCTCAAAATAAGATTCTACGACTTTAGTTTTTATTTTTCATTTACGATGCTTTTATGTGCACATTACCAACAATGTTACGTGAGCTACGTGTAAGTACAGTAGTTCTAACTATCGTGATTTGTAATTGTGCCAACAGTACCGTGCTGCTGCACATTCCATATAAATCTCGTCTGAGATTCAGTAACTACCAATACGGTTCTGATAAGTGCTGGCACTTTTTTACCGAGCGTGGTGAGTGGTTAACACTCTGGCCTCGCTTTCAGGAGCACGCAAGTTTGAATCCCCATCCGGGCATCCAGATTTGGGTTTTCCATGATTTCCCGAAATCACTCCAAGCGAATGCCGGGATGCTTCCTACAAAAGGCCATGGCCAAATTCCTTCCCGTTTCATGTCCCCATCCTTTAACGCCTCTAATGACCTCGACGTCGACGAGGCGTAAGGCCATAAAAAAACCGTTGTAGTGTCTCGAGGAACATAATACGGCTGTTTGAAAACTGTGTGGGTTGGTTTCTATATGTCATGTTTCATTGTGAAAGATATTTAGGCGAAAATTGGTGTGCTCCGAGAATCCGCCTTAATGATTATTGAAAACAGCCATAAGCTTTAGTCAGGACGTTCGGTACGGCAAACCAGAGTGTAACCCTGCATCCACTGTATCTCCCCGTATCACTTGGTCGAACGGTGGTTGTGCTCAAAGATTTGGCCATGGTACAGTGCCAAAAGTCTGCCCGAAAAGTTCGAGAATTTTTAAATTATGAGGCAACCGATAATAGAACTTGTATGTGCGCGAGGCTTCTGCCCTATCTACCGTTATCTGTTGCTTTCTTTTGGTTGTTGCCGTTGTATTGGTTGTTTGCGTAAGAATGAGTTCGCTGCGTTTAGCGCCACTCTTGTTGTACCTCTCCCCCTTCTACGATCAATAACATGACGTCGCTTCTTTTGCACACAGACTTAACTGCAGTGGACTTCCTATAAAATGAAATGTGCTGAAGAAGATCGTCGTATTTCTGGCTGCGTGTCCGAAGAAATAGAGCCCGTTGTTGAAACTCCGTCATAACTATTAAAAGGCGAAGTTTCAAGTATCAAACTTGCACATGTATTTAGTTGAGTGAAACCCGAATATCGTATATTCTACGAGGAAGTGAAGGGGGAATTTTTTTTTTCTATCCCAGAGCAAGGGGTATAGTTGTTTAAGAGTTAGTCAAACAGAACATAAGGATTTTATTGTATCACAAAAACGTAAGTGACCATCGAAGTTTCAGTTCTATATATTTATCTGCAATGTGTAATTTTAATTTAATTTAACTGTAAATGGAGCGCAAGCTCCGGTGGAGTTTCCTTACACACCCATTTCGTCCCTTTCTTGTACCCGTCTACTTATGCCCTCTACGAATGTTAATTTTAAATTCTTTCGGCATTTTTGTTAAATTATTTATCATATTCCTTGGTAATTTATTCAAATCTTTGGCCCCCTTACAAAATTTTCCGACAGCCTTATACCTGAAATCGACTCACAGATCTATACTACAAAAAAAAGTATTTACATCTTATACAGTAATTTGCGAGCAAACAAATTAAAAGTTTTTTGAATCAATATGCCTAACAATATTATTTCATTGACAGTTCCTTTAATTTAAATTGGACTGGATGCTAATGACTGGGACAGGAAATACCTATACTAAATTTTATTGGAATTAAATGATTCCACCAGCGATACCAGCTTTGAAATTGCGCGTAACAGACTGTTCTAATTAACTTAAAACATGGGTTAAGCAGTGATTTCTGCCGTCAGACTAACCTCATAGGAGTGCTTGGCTCTCATTTGACCGTTTTATTTATTTATTTGTTTTGCTTGTGGTTTTACGCCTCATCGACATCCAGTCTTGATCATTAGAGGTGCTGGTGGCTAGGGAAGGGAAGGAATTCGGCCATGGCATTTTAAGAAACCATTCCGGCATTCATCTGGAGTTATTTAGTTAAACCATGGAAAACTAAAATCTGTATAGCCGGACGGGGATTCGAACCCGCGTCCTTCCGAATGCGAGGCTACAGCGTTACCGCTCTCCCACCACACCTGGACAATGCATTGCCGGTTTTAAGTTGAGGTGCACAGAAGTCTTCGGAAAATGTTTGTTCTAATCAAATTAGCGTTGGGTATAGTGTATGGAGCTTGGAAGGTAGGGTTCGAAGTTCAAAATAATTAAGAAAAAATCTGTTTAATCTAGGGTAATTGAATCCGCTGGAGTCCTATTGTTTGAGAGCGATTGTATAACTAAGGAGTACTGAAAGGAAGGTTAATTTAATTGATTCCGCTCTTATTCTCTGTTTTGCTTGTAACAAATCTAGTGAGTTAATACGAGGATAGGCCGAAAAGAAATGCAAACCTGCTTGTAAAACATGAATAAAAACAAATAGCAAGATCGGGCAAAGAATACATTAAAGTACAATTCTTAAGCTTCAAAATCATATATTTATTTTTTCAACATAGTCACCGTTAAGACTTACACATTTCTCCCAACGTGAAACACGTTTTTTTTATTCCCTCACTGAAAAATTCATCCGACTTTTCTCGAATCCAGGTTTTGACAGCTGCCTTCACCTCGTCATCCGAGGTGTAATAATTACCCTTGAGGTCTCTCTTGAGAAGAAACAAATAAAAATCACAAGGCGCAAGATCAGGGGAGTTAGGAGGCTGTGGAATCGGTTCAAACTTCAGGTTTCGCAGAGCCTCTACAGTTGCGCGCGAGGTTCCCGTCGTGCACAGAATTTACGGTATAACAGTTGTTCAATAATGAAGCCGACACGTTCCTTGGATATTCGAACATGGTTTGCGATACGCTATTGAGTGATTCGCCCAACATTTTGAATCAAGTCGTCGACGAGTTTGTGATGTTTATGTGGCAGTGATCGGACGTCCGCTGCGTTTTTCATCAACAATTATGGCTTTTCCAGGCTCACAATCACGAAATTCTACTGCCCATCGATTTACAGTAGACCTATCAACAACATTGTCACCATAAACACCTTCAAACGACAATGAATCTCAGTAGGAGTCACTTTTTCAACAATTAAAAATCCGATAATAGCACGCTGTTTATCTCGCGTTGCCATAGCACTAGAACTCGTCCCCATACTGCCGCTTTTCAAAATACATTGTATGAGTTAAACGACTTCAAACTTCCGCATGCGTATGGAGGGCAATTGTTCTTTAATGTATTTTCTGTCCGATCTTGCTATTTGTTTTTATTCGTATTCTACAAGCATGTGTGCATTCCTTTTCAGTCTTCTTTGTATATCAAACAGCGAAGAACGCAAATAAGGTAACAGTAATGAGAGAAAAGGGAGAGAGGGAGTCGATGAAGGAAAAGCTGATAAAGAAATAAAGCAATGAAATCTTCTCGGGTGTCCAGCAGGATGGTGTTGTATAAAGACGACGTTTCGACAGCTAGCTCTGCCATCTTCATCAGGTTTCAGGTGTCTTCTAGCTGTCGCAAGCTGACTGTCACCACCTAGATTGGCTTAGCCTCCTTTATACAGTAAAGGAAGGTTGATAGAAAGCTAAGCCGGTGTAGGTGGTGACAGTCAGCTTGCGACAGCTAGAGGACATCTGAAACCTGATGAAGATGTCAGAGCTAGCTGTCGAAACGTCGTCTTTATGCAACACCATCCGGCTGCACACCCGAGAGGATTCCATTGTGTCATTACGCTGGAAAGTCTTCACTCAAAGAAATAAAGGTCAGTGGACCTATAGCAACTGGATACTAAAGTCGAGGAATTTGAATCGAAGCTGTCCGATTGGAGTATCGCACTCCCTCAGTCTCTATTCCGGGGCTATCCATTCAGACGGTGGTGGAGTTGATGTATGGTAGTGGCGATGGCGGCGTGTCCGGCGTTGACCTGTTGCGTGAGGTGGGTGGTGTGCAGTAGTTGCCAGGCTCGAGGCCCCGTCTGGCCGCCAGCCACCAGCCAGTTGCGTGCACAGTGGTTGCGCAACGAGCGCCGCGCGTGGCGCAGCTCCGCCCACCACACACACTTCAATTCCCGGTACTGCAGCAGCTCTGCGCTGCCCTTTGACGCCGTCCCAGTACGTCGCAAAGCTGAGTCGTCTAATCAGTTTGCCCTCGCCGCTTGTGACCATCCAACTCGAGTAACCACGGCTTACCAACACTCAGCTTTGTGGGATAGTTACACACAACTAAGTTGGTTTTGTTGAGCAAATAGTTCAGACCAGTAAGTCGAATATGAACTAGACTTCTGGAACATGGGCGGGATATTTTAACGTACCGTAGTGTGGCAACATCGCGCAGTTGGTTCAAGTACGTAATGTCGGACAATAGTTTCTGATCACACTCATCCAAGCCATTCCAGAACGAGCAATAAACCATAGACAACTTTGCAAGTTTTTATCGTTTTATGCTTGAACGATGAACTAACAACGTTGCATACTAGAGTCAGTTCTTGGGGCAAGGTTGGAGAAATCTGTCGGTCGAAAAGACGCAAACTTCCGATACTCACCATACTGCTATTTGCATTGTAAAGAACGGCACCACACTGCTGCAGTTACGTTTAAAGAAACTGGAAGAACTATGCCGCCTATAGTCCATATTTGCCACCACGTGACTATCGTTTGTTCGTACCCTCAAAAAATTTGCAAACACTGTAGAGGCTCAACACATCATGCACATTCCAACAAATTTTGACCAAGAAGGATTTAAAAAAATAAAAATAAAAAAAAAAATGGGCGCAGCGATGGAGGAATGTGTAGACACTACAAGAGGATAGGAATTAAAGCAATTTTGTGTTTGCTTTTCTACGTATTAATGCCGTGAAAGTTTTTAAGAAAAGTCTCTATAGTATTTGTTACACCCTCGTATAAATGACTTCCAAAGTTTGTCGAGGCCACTGATTTCACGTATAGGTAGAAATCCGTTTTTCCTTTCTTGATCTGGACACTGTAATAGAGGTAAAAAAAATATTCGGTATAAGCGAATATTTTAGCTTGTTTTTAGAATTTACGTCGTACGAACTATTGCATTAGATTTTACTCATTTAACTGTAGAAAACTATACTGAAGACAAGACAACACTTTATTAGAACCACCCATGCCATATTTTTCTATCTTATTAATAACGTATCTGCAGGAATACATTTTTTGTTTAATTTTGCTTCGATCTCTACGACTCGTTGACGTCAAAGTCGTTAGAGAAGGGAGATGATGGATACATGGAAATCATGGAAATGTGAATGATTATGGCCATGGTATTTTGCATGAACCATCCTGGAACTCACCTGAAGTGATTTTTGAAAAACGTGGATAGTCAAAATTGGGTTGGCTTTGCTGGGATTTGAACCAGCATCCTCCAAAATGCCAGATACCGCTCACACACCACGCTCCGTAATGCGTTGTTATCTGTGTGTTCACGTAATCGATGCTTCTGTGTCTGCGAAAGATTATTCCAGACGGGAAAGAGAGTTGAAAGATAACCCAACAACCTCTATCGAACAAGCGTGACAGCTGTAACGAAATAACGCTCCCTTGACACAACTTTCACGATATCTTCGTGTTTTAAGTGCCCTTGCTGGGGTTTCTAGAATTCTGCCTGTGACGGAGCAGACCTACATATGCAACGCATTAAACTGTAAGCTGGAAAATACTGAATAAGACTTGCAATTGTGGGGTGTGAAACTGTATTTCTGACAGTTTTTTTTGAAGAAAATATATAATATGGACAACAAATATTACGATGAATCGTAAATTTTTTCATACTTCAGATGTTATAATATCGAAAAAATACTTTTTTTCTACCATTAATCTCTTGACTGGTTTCTGTCTTCGACAACTACTTGTAACTAACTTACTGTTAACATTTCTTCTGCATTTGATGCCTTTTTTCCGTGCTTCGGTTTCAGTAAGAATTATTCTCATAATACTTTATTCATGTCATTCAGTAGTATCTCAGTATCCTCACTCTCTTTTGTTAAAACGAAGGCGTCATCAACGTGCATAATGTTTCTTCTTGAATAGTTTTGACACGTAAGTTTTTTTCATTTTTTGATTTTTCTACGTATTTGAATAAAAGTGACGATAGTCCGAAATCATGTAACACTTTTTTTTTTTTTTAACTGATGCTTCTAGCGTACTTCTCTACTTGTAGCTAAGTGATTCTTATACGAATCATAATTTGTCCTTTTATCTTAATATTTTAGACTCCATTAAAAATTTTCAATAACTTGCGCCATTAGCATTATAAAAAATATTTTCCAAGTCTACATTAGTCATAAAATATTCTTGTCCTACTAAAACGTTACGATTGCTCTTAATGTACCCTCATTTCTAATAAACCTCAAACTCATCTTGACTTAATATCTTGAACCGGTTGTCCTCTGCTAAAAGACCGTTTACATCGATCAGCTGTACTTAATTTATCTAATTACAAACAAACTGAGCGTCACTACAAGTACAATACTATGATCTACTTTTACCCTTGATCTCTTTCTCTGTTTTCTTCTAGTAGGTAGAGTTCATTTTTAGTCCTCTATTTTATTTAAGACGACGTATAATGTAAGTTCTTCTGTTATATTTTTATCGGCTATACCCCTTTTTATCTATAATAATGAATATACTCCACCTTTTCTTTCATTACATCAACAAATTCTTCACCTTTTTGATTAATATTAAATACACCGACGTTTTTTTACCTGAAAATACTTTCATTTTACAGTTTAACATACATTAGACTGCACTCAGCATATTTGTGCATATAACTTTTCTTGGCTACAGCCGTTAGAGTCGTTCTTATATCCGTCCTTCTAATGGCTTAAATCTCCAATTTCAACCCTACATCATTTCTAGGTTAATCTCTCACATCTTCCTTCTTCTTTTCTTGTGTTTAATGATTACTCCTTGCCGCTTTCCACCTTAGTATTCATATTTATTACAATTATCGTACATAATAAAATATATTTATATTTACTACTATACTTCCTAACTATCGGGATGTATGTACCTTACAATGTCTTCAACTCTTCTTCCTGTTCTTCTGCATTTTATGTTAATAATTTTGAATCGTAAAATATCAGTCTTCTTGTGTAATAGTTTTGACATTTGCTAGCTTCTGCTTTATTCGGAACAATGAAGATGATACATTTATTAAAATCAAATGGAATCTCTAATTCCTCGTAACTTTTAAATATTAGGGTGAATTCTCATTTAATTCTTTGCTTTATAGAGATTTCAGCAGTTCTATTATAACCTCAAGAAATCCCGTTGCCTTATTTGGTTTCAAATCTTTCAAAGCAATATTAAATTCGGTCTGAAGAGGGTGGTCTAGTAGAGGAATTTTTTTAAAAATATTTTTTTTTTTTAATTTAGATTCTTTGTACTGTCAAGAATGTCAGAAAAAATTACGCAAGTAAAATTCATCTCGAAACATACTTGAAAGAGTGCGTTCAAGAAGGTTATCATAATTGGTCAGCCGTTTCGCTCGCAAATATATTGAGATTCCGTTGTCATTCTTTCAGCAGATGTTATTTTTATCACTTTAGAATACTTCAAAAAACTACGAGAGCTTGATTGTGAACTGCAGGAGAAATTGTAAACAAATATACATTCAAAAACAATGGTTACAAGTATATCGTATTCATGAAACCATTAATTCAAACGACGGAAATTCTCGTCTACTATCTCCCGACAGCTGATAATAGAATAATATTTTTAAGATTTCTTTTCTATTATCTTATAACAGAAATAAGCTGAAAAAAGAATAAAAATTTGTATCGTCACTTTACGCTCATGCTGATATGTTATTTGTATAGGGATTTTTCTTGCGAAAGCTGACACGATTTTGCTCGATGTCAACTTTATCGCTGCCTGCTACATTATTCTGGTTTGTTTGTTTGTTTGTCGCATGGCAAGCAACTAATACAATAATAAATATATACGATGACAAGAACGTTGGTAGCGTTCACAAGCTGATGTCCAATTCTTCCAGCCATTCTAAGAAGGAACCTTTTAGCTCCAAAAACATCTTCATATGGTCCATCATACTTCCGTAGATACTTCCCTGATAATATGCTCCACACTCTGGGAAGGAGCACCGCAGTCACATGCAGGAGAATCCTGAAGACCCCACTTATACAGCATGGCGTTGCATTTCGCATGGCCTGTTCTTAGGCGATTTAGTTTGACCCACTGGTCTCTATTAGATGGAATCCTGGAAGTCCAGTTGTGGGATCTTTAATATCTGAATGTTTTACAGATGTGGAGTTCCAGCTTTGTCGCCATTTTTCCATGACATCAAAGACAAATACATCTTGCCATACCGGATTTCTGGATTTAAGACGAGTGGGTGGTAAGTTATTTAGAACCTCGTGGATTGGGAGATCCTGTGGATGATCAGGATGGTGTAGTTTTATCCACTCACGTGCCGTTGCTTCTTGGCTTCTTATCTCTGGAGGTGGTATTTTGCTGATCAGGTGCAACCAGGGGACTGGGGTGGATTTCAGGGTGCCAGTTATTACTCTCATACACTCATTCACGTGGACGTCGATTTTTCTAGTATGAGTACTACGTTGCCACACTGGAGCACAGTACTCAGCAACAGGGTAAACCATGGTGAGAGCGGTTGTTCGTAGTGTGTTCGCATCAGCTCCCCATGAAGTACCAGCTAGCTTCTTCATGATGTTGTTTCGTGTTTTCAGTTTCTGACTTGTGCTTTCGAGGTGTTTTTTTGAATGTTAAGGAGCGGTCTAAGGTGATGCCAAGATACTTAGGATGGAAATTATGTTTCACCCTCTGGTGGCAGAAGTTCACTTTGAGCTGCTGATGTGCTATTCTATTGCTCAAGTGGAATGCGCATACTTCTGTTTTCATTGGGTTCGGACAAAGTCTCCACTTTCAATATAATGTGTTCAAGGTTTCTAAGTCGTTAGAGAGAATGCTCTCACCTTCCTCTAATGTGGCAGTTTGGACGGCGATAGCTAAGTCGTCAGGGTAGCAGAATTCATTGCCGGTTGTTTCTGGCATGTCACTGGTGTACAAGTTGAAGAGCAATAGAGCTAGTACTGACCCTTGAGGTAATATTATTCTGGTGAAATTTTCGTTCATATGTTTTATTATTTACTCTAATTTTCGAGAAAAATTAAATTTTTCAACGTTTGAGACCAGTCTATCTCCTTAAAATAGAATTTCCTATTCCATCAATATCAAAATATCTTTCTCTTTACTAGCAGACCTTTTAGGTCATATAATATCTGTTTATCAGTTCAACCTGCTCCATAGTTTAGAAGAGATTTTCAAATATCATGTTTAGTTTGTTAAATTTTTCTCAAGTTTCTTTTGACCCTCCTATAAGCTATCTATTTTCAAAAAACTTCAACCTTTATTCCTTTATATTTTTCTAGCAGCTATTCTACTGTAGCTTTTTGTACTTCCAGTTTACCTGATTTCATGAGCATTTTTGTGACTTTATCTTATCCATCAACTCCAAAATTTCTTCCGTCATCAAATAATTAAGACCAGCTATTTTCATTGAGGTATATATATCACCGTATTCCAAATGCTTATAATTATTTTTTCACTCCACACATAGTTAATTAGATTTTCAATTTGGGCATACATTTCTTCTATTTCTTTATCCTCTTGTGAAGGTCGCATACATATTTATTTGGCAGTGCAGGCTTAATTTCTTCTTCCATCAAATAGTAGTGCCGATATGACTTTCCTACTCTATTGTTCATTATAAATCCCAGACCAATAACCATGCTGATAGCTGGTAAGTTAAATAGTCCATATTCCCCATTCCAGAAATACTACGCTGCTTCCCATTTAATCTTATTAATCACTACAATATCTATATAAATTCGTTTTATCTCCCTCTAATCTCAAAGCTTTATTCAGACTTGTAACATTCCACCCGCGAAATCGCGTAAAGAGACACGATAATTGAATATAATTCCATTGTATGTTGTAATAAAATTGGAGTAAAAAAATTTTAGTATGGAATGTATACTGCGTTGCTTCAGCACAATCCATTTTAACCATCAAATTCCAAGAGCCACCGTTTTCGGTTATGGTTTGACCGCGATGTAGTGAAGATTGAGAACGCGTGGAATGCCGGGCTAGTGGCACCAGCTGGTCTCGAGCCACGCCGTTAGGCAACGGCGTGGACGCGCGCCAAAGAGGCTTATTTGAGGGCCGCATCCGTCAACGGAAAAACTACTGCACAACTACTAGCCCAAAGACAATTTTTGCTTCACGTATCCGTTCAAATTTGACGCTAGCGACGAGAACGTTGTTGAACTCAAGTAACACTGCTTTGGAAAGATGGTTCAGTGGAATTTTAAATTTATGTTCATTCTGGCCTCGCATTCGGAAGGACGGTGGTTCGAATCTCAGTCCGGGCATCCAGGCTTCGGTTTTCCATGGTTTCTCAAATCACTCCAGCCAAATGCCGGGATGCTTCCTTCAAAAGGCCATGGCCGAATTCCTTCCAATTCCTTGTCCCCCATCATTTCCCGTCTCTAAAGACCTCGCTGTTAAGAGACATTAAGAAGTTAAAAAAAAGAGACGTTAAGCAGTTAAAAAAAAATTATGTTGGGTTCACTAGTGTCTCTAGAATGTTTCAGAGACATGTGATAAAACTTTGAATCCATACTCAAGGTGCTTGTTCAATGTTACTCATTACTAGGGCCCGGATTTTTCAAAAAAGCATATGCGCATATGCAAATGCATATTTTGAGGGTTAGTGCATATTTTATGGATATGTGCATATTTTAGCTTTTATTTCATCTCATAACTGAATATCCGATACTTCTGAAGAAACTGTAAAGCCTAATGTACCTGTATGTTGGACATCCTTGGCAACCGCAACAAGTAAGTTAAATTCTTGGAGTAAACAGGATTTTTTTGTACTGGCATTCACATGTAGAGAATTTTCTACCTTATCCAAACTCACACAGTGACATGTTTGGAGGTGCTGCAAATGGAAAATTTGTGTGGCGGCGACCTTCTCTACTGCCCTGAGCGGTAACATTCACGGGAAGGGCGGGTGGGGTCGGCAAAATCAAAGAATAGCTCTATTCTCCCTCAGGCGGCAAATTCTTGTTTGAGGAGACGACAGTCACAAGTATTTACCCCCACTTGGAATATTCGTTATCTACCAGTGTGTTTATTCGTGCGACAACTACCGGGAAGGCCAGCGGTTTTCTTTAATCTTTTCGGGAATATTCCCCTAATTGCGGTACGAGCCAGTTTTCCTGAGAACAGATTCCTGGCTTCCAGACCTGAGGGATTCGTACTTTTAAAGGGACGTGTACATTCCTTTCCAAAAACAGTAGCCTCTCAAAGTTTGTGTTGACAGGAGTGTTCGTGTGCTAAGATTAAGTTTCTTTAATCTGACTCCAAAAATGCCTAAAGAAAAATGCACAAGATCAGTTTTAATTAAGCAGTGGATTTCAGGCAACAGTGACTATTCTAGTGACGGTGAAGTTGTGTACTGTCAAGTATGTGAGAAGAATATAAAATGTGAGAAAAAATTTCAACTTGAACAGCATTCTAAAACAGCTGTACATCTCAGGTCAAAAGAAAAGAATAGGAACACGCAACAGCTACTTTTAACTCAGGTATCACGGTCTGTTAATACATTCTCTGCTGACCTGTGTAAGGCTTTTGTATGCAGCAATATCCCGCTGCATAAATTGAATAATCCAGATCTACGAGCATTTCTTCAAAAGTATTGTGTTAATCAAAGGATACCGGATAAATCCACCCTCAGGAAAAATTATTTGCTCTCTCTACACGATTCTGTCCTGGATTCAATTCGGTCTGACATAGGAGGGAACTGTGTCTGGATATCGGTAGATGAAACAACCGATTCATGTGGCCGATACGTAGCGAACTTTATAGTGGGCAAACTATGTCAAGAAGAACCCGGAAAACCACATTTACTTTCAACCAAAGTGTTAGAGAAAACCAACCACAGTACAATTGCAAGATTTATAAACGATTCCCTGCGACTTCTGTGGCCTACTGAATCGGAGAGTGATTGTTACATGGTGCGTGTTTTAATCACAGACGCAGCTTCATATATGTTAAAAGCTGGTCAGTCGCTTCGAGTGTTTTTCCCCAATCTGATCCATGTTACATGTTTGGCGCATGGATTACATCGCATTGCAGAAGAGATACGTTCTCTATTTCCTTCAGTTAACAAAGTAATTTCAAGTGGAAAAAAAGTGTTCCTAAAAGCACCAGCGCGTGTACAGTTTTATAAGGATCGTCTGCCTGAGGTTCCTCTTCCACCGGAACCTGTTCTCACTAGATGGGGAACTTGGTTGTCTGCAGTGCTGTTCTACCAGGAGAACTTTCATCAAGTGAAAGATGTGGTTACAAGTATTGGTCATGACGATCGTGCTGCGTGTGTTCGTGAAGCAAAGTGCGCATTTGATTGTGATACTGTATATCGAGATATCAATTTCATCCATGTACACTATTCGTCACTTTCTAATGCTATTAAGGGTCTAGAAACTAGCGGTGCACCCCTTCACGAGTCTATTCAGTTGCTTCACAAAACAATTTCTTCTTTAAATGCCGTCCCTGGTGAAATTGGAGAAAAAGTTAAATCTAAACTCAGCAGGGTGTTAGACTCAAACCCAGGTCTGCAAAAGATTCAATCAATTAATACGTATTTAAGTGGAACCACACAATCTTTGCCAGATGAATGTTCCGAACAGTCAGCACCATCGTACAAGTATTGCCCAATAACGTCCGTTGACGTGGAACGATCATTTTCGGCTTATAAACTAATTTTGTCTGACAACAGAAAATCTTTGACCCCTGAAAACATTGAAAAACTGTTGGTAACATATTGTGATTCATCATTTTGTAAGGAATGAAACGTGTATATCAGTGAGTTGACATAAAATAAATCATTTGATAACTGTATATTCTTTAATAGTTAGTCCATGTTCGTTAATTGTTAGTGTATATTCGTTAATTGTTAGTGTAGATTCGTTAATTGTTAGTGCATATTCTTTAATTGTTAGTGCATATTTTAGGACTTTTTTGTGCATATTTGCATGCATATATTAGATGTTTTACGTGCATATATATCCGGGCCCTACTCATTACTTACTCATGATATACAAGAAAATATTTAAATCATCGGCTATGAAATCCACAAAACATAGTTCTAATATTTTATTGCCACAGTTTCAATTGACCATATAATTTGACCATCTTAATTCGGGTAATCCATTTGGCTGAAGATGACCTACAGTTTAAATTAGAACCAAGTACTGAGTGTTCATGCTATATTTTAAATACGCAAAGCAAGATTTTTAATCTAATACCTTAACACTGAGAGCTACCATGTCGTTGATATAGTGTTCACTGATCTAAAATAATGACAACCAGTAGTAGCAGAGATATTTGAATAGCTTGTGTATTAGTTTATGACATGATGGAGTAAAAAGAACATGTTTTCTGTTTGTTAATATATTCATCGCAGAGAATGCTCCGGGATGCATTATCTGCAATGAATATATTAACATTTTTCAGAAATAATAATAACGGCTTACTATCCATTCTTTTATATATTACGCAAATAATGTTATCAATGACGTTTCTTACCTGTACTTAACATCCCTTTACTGAATCAGTTGTGTTTCATTTCCAGACTCGAAGTTAACAAATTCTTTTGCAGTATTAAATAACTTTTTAAAAAAGATTCTCTTTGAGTTTGCATTTAATGTTAGGAATTTCTAATAAACTTTATATTTTTCTGGGATTATATCTAATACAAAAGCTTCAGAAAAATTTATTTGTAATATTTTTTCCAAATGTTACATTTATTTTTGTTGTATTGTGAATTTATTCCTGTTGTATTAGGGATTAAATGCTCCTGAATTTTACATAATATGTTTTGTTTTGGGATTTTATTCACGAAGAATATCAATGGATTTGTTCCTCCCATTATTTAGCGCTTTTTGCTGAAATTCCTTCTGAAGTTGTGGAGCGTTGTTACAGAAGAATTCATTGTAGGAAGGTAGAGAGTATATACTAGATTTTTGACTTTCGTATTACGTTCTCTAAATCCATTATTAATGAGAAAAGTTTTAGTCCTATATGTATAATGCTGTAAAAATACGTATAAATTTGATATGTCTTAGTACGTGTTGTTTATAATTAGAACCATTATGGCGAAAGACAAGTGGACAGTAGCATTGAGGAATGGTGAAGCATTGAGAAGAATAATAAGAGTGAGCTAACACAGACGGATATTAAAGGAAATATTGTGTTTAGTCCACGTACTATGCGAAACACTTTTCAAAGGAATATTAAGAAAAACAAAAGGGGAAGGAAAAAATGGAAACGATAAAGAGGAAGGAAAATGATGGGTTGTTGCAGTATTCAAGTAATCAGAAAATATTAATAAATGAAGGTAGTTCTCCGTGCCTGCGGTATGGTGAAGGAAGTACAGCTGTCATGTGACAAACTATGAAGAAGTGGAGGACTTATAACTTAGTTCTAACAGACATCAAAACAATTGAACCTATTTTGCATCATGGAGCATGTTTTTCTATATAAGTGGGGTCATTCTAAATCATTTTGATTCCTGATTTTACTGGACTATAAGATTATTTCCCCTAATAATATCCATATTGGATTTATTATTAGAAATGGTCTCCGTGGAGCAATATGACATATACAACTACCAGAGTACACTTAGTGGTCCTTTTCCAATTCTGCTGCTGAATATTAGATGTAGTATAACGGCCAATGTTGAAGCATCAACTCTTCTTTAATCTGTTATTCCACATTTACTTGACGCATTTGCCCAAGCATTGCTAAATGTAATTAAAGTGGGGATACTATTTTACATCCCCTTTAATCTAGCATTAGGGAAGACGCTGTTACGATTGATCATTACTTTCCAATAGCTTCCCGAAACCATTTCAAGCAAATGCCTGCCTATTTCATTATTAAAGGCTGCTGCTGACTATCTTCATGTTATTTGTGCACCATCGTATCTGCACCTCTAATGATTTTGCCATCGACGATGCGTAAAGCACAGTAATAAAACTAACAATGGGAAGTGTGAGTTGCTGAAGGTTCCGTCGCGGATTTCATATTAAACTGAATTAACTAAAAACAACTCTTAATAACTTAAAGTAATTTTTAAAAAGAGTTAATTTCCTTTTTGTGAAATTGTCTTAGGAACAGTATCAACATAAAAAATACAATCAATAAATAAATTACTTTACTTCTTAGTAAAATTTCTGAAAAAAAGTATTTTCTTGAAAAATTTATCACACGATTTATAATTCTCCACTGACTTAAATATGATTTTTTGACGAAAAAAATTATATGCTGATGTATTGAATTTATTAAAACCACTCATTTCGATATTTCGCTAAACCTAAAGATTCTAAAAGATCGCTTTAGTTCGCCCGCAGATTACAGCAGGCATTAATATTTAATTTCGGAAATAAAGGGGTGAATGTTTCTTTTCTCTTTTTTGGCCAAAGGTTTCCACAAATCGTGGAACAAAAAAGGAAAATTTAATCATTTTCAGATTGGCAGGTTGCCAGCTTTTATTTGGTTCCCATGTAGATTATTTTAAGGGAATCTTTTCAGAAGGTCCCACTAAACAGTTTGATTTTTCGAAATTTTGTTTTTATAATCATGTTAATTCATGTTAAGTTTAAAAAGAACGAAAGTAGTGTATAATCTCAAATTTCCAAGATATGGGTTCATAAGTGTGACGGACGGACGGACGAATAAAACGATAAATGAAACTATTTACAAGTCTTCATTTTTTCACTCAAAAGTTACGGAATCTTCAAACAACCTTCACAATTCGAATTTATCGAAAACCTTAAACAAGGGAAAATTGAAGATGAGGAGGGAAAGAAAAATAAGGGAGATTACACCAAACTGTCAATTCTGAATTATTGGTCAGAAACAGACACACGGGCATAATTCGCCATGAAAATAATGCGGATGGCTTCAGAGTGATTACCGAGCGTGGTGGTGTAACGGTTAGCGTTCTCGCCTCGCAATCGAGAGGACGGCGGTTTGAATCCCCGTCCGGGCATCCAGATTTGGGTTTTCCAAATCACTCCAGGCAAATGCCGGGATGCTTCCTTCAAAGGGCCATGGCCGAATTCCTTCCCATTCCTTGCCCCTCCATCCTTTCCCGTCTCTAAATACTACGCTGTTAAGAGACGTTAAGCAGTAAAAAAAAAAAAAAAAAAAAAATCAGAATGATTAATATTTACAAATCTGATTTTGCACGGATATGATATCTCTGTATGCTGTGGTATATGGAATAGATGAGATGTGATGAGTCGTATCGCAATTCCGCTGAGCTTGGCGACTGGAGTCGCAGTTGGGCTGATGTGCTGTCCTCTATTTGGGATCCGAACGGCGCGTGTGTTCAGCCAACGGAAAATTGTCTGCGGGCGTTGCGTCACTGCAATCTGCATCCGTAAGAAGCGGCGCTGGAATGTCGGACCAGCGGCATGGGGGTAGCTGGCGATCTGCTGGAGCAGATACCGATGCAACGACTGAGCCGGTAAGCGGAACAGTGGTTCTGATTTCAACTCCGAGTGGTACACAGATAAGTCATTTCCTTAGAGCGGCGTCTAGAACTCTGGCCTTGCCTTGTTGGAGTCAACGGTTCGATTCAAGCACCAAGCATAAGTGGTTTTAATTAAATGTTGTGTCCATACTCTGTTGTGTGTGCGTAGCAGAAACAATTTACTACAGAAATTCAATCAATGGAAGAATCACAATAACACCTGCGCTAACTTAGTTGCACCTTCACTGAACACTCGAGTTCACATTCATGCTGGCCACGTCTACGTTTTGACGATTTACTTTCTCATCACAGTGCATTGATCATCCAAGATACTGCGGAAGCCGCACCTGCAGTAGTACTCCCGCAGTTGCATGTCTTTGCATTTGTACCCTTTCTTCTTAACTCTACTAAGCAGACAGCTAGTCGCCATTGTCAACAAGTCAGTGAAGAGGGATGGCGTAGTAAGTTGTCATAGACTAGTCTAGCTATTAATCTGTTATCTATTGAAATTAGTAAAACTCTCCGATGACTCCGGTTGGTTCATTGGTAGTGTTTATTCAAACCAAGGGTGGTGGATTAGCGGTTAACGCTCTGGCCTTGCATTTGGGAGGACGCCGGTTCGAATCCCCATCCGGGCATCGAGATCTGGGTTTTCCACGGTTTCCCAAAATCACTCCTGGCGAATGTTGGCATGCTTACTTCAAAAGGACATTGTCGAATTCCTTCCCGTTCCTTGTCCCATATGCCACCCCGTTTCTAATTACCTCGACGTCGACGAGACGTAAAAGCCCCATGTAAGTAAGTAAGTAAAAAAAAAAGAGATACGGTTCATCAGTGTGAATTTGCTGAACAGGACTGGAGAGGTTGTGTTGCACAATTACTAATTACAACATTTTGTTAAAACCCTTTGCCAAATCTTAAACTTTGTAAGGGTCCATTTCCTTACTTATTTATTATAAAAATGAATATTCTTTCCAATTTCAGGTGTCGGGATAGTATTGTAGTCTTTTTATTTACCTCTACACCCAATACAGCATTTAACACCACTGCTGAAAATATATTGCCTTTTAACTAAAGTAAAATTACTTCTGTAAGATCAACACAAGGGTTATTAACTTTCACAAAAAAAAAGAAAGTTATCGTATACTCATCTTACTGTTACATTTACAACATATTATTATATTCAAAACATTGCAATTAATTATATATTATTCCTTCTCCATTGCCCTCGGGCTTATTTACTTGAATATCCAAATTATAACTATGTATCTACACCGTCAGGATTGGATCGTCTTATATATTTCAGCTTCTCTAGCCATCTTCTTTTCATCAACTGTTTTACTAACCAGAGATCCTCCATCACTTCCATCTGCCTGGTTTGACTTTCTCTGACCTAAAGAAACTTTAATGCCAAAGTTATTATACATGACCTTAATAATATTTAATGAGCAAAATAAGCTATAAAAATAAATTACATGATTAGTGAGATCGTGTACTTCACTACCTTTGTACAGGTTGTATGGAGTGAGGGCATAACCTCTATACAAGCTATATGAAGTAGACGGCACTCATGATGCCGTTTCATCTCTAGGAATACAGCCATCAAGTTTTTTTTCGCCTCGTCAAAGTCGAGGTCATTAGAGGCGGTAAAGGACTGGGGGCAAGGAACGGGAAGGAATGCGGCCATGGTATTTTGAAGGAAACATCGTGGAATTCGCCTGGAATGATTTGGGGAAACCGCGGAAAATCCAAATCTGGATGCCCGGACGGATATTCGAACCCGCGTTCTCCCGAATGCGAGGCCAGAACGTTAACTGCTCACCCACCACACTCGGTGGCCTCATGGTGTCCTTAAGTAGTCCTGAATGGGCCGAAACAGGATTTCAACCTCTTTCATATTTCATTCATTCAGCAGATTGAACACCAAGGTCCTATGTTAAATCCGAAACTTCTCCGCAGTTCGTATGGAGTGGGGGCATACGGTGATTCATCCGTCGGCTGGAGACATAAAGACTGGAGGTTCCAAGGTGTCTTTGGGAAGAGAAGGCCTGAATGGGCCGGTACAGGGTTTCACCCTACCCCTTCTTCATCTCTGATTTTGTACAACACACTATACTGCTTGAAGATTTCTCGGGTAATTTTCCGATAAATCTTCAAACAACAGATTCGACGGGAAAACCTACGATAAACCCTCTATAATGAAAACACACACTATCGGAGTCAACCACAACTATAACAACACTTACGAATACTGTCACATACTGTGAGAAGGCAACACGAAATCGCCCCATTTCGTCTCCCCCGGGACGTTAACATTCCCAACGGTGATTCACTTACACTCATAGAAGAAGAATCATTTATTTGTGATAGCTTGGTATCCATATCTTTTAACTTTTGATTACCAATGCATCTTCATGTTTTACACGGCGGCAGCTTAAATGAAGTAGTAGTTACATCTACAGACCGAAAAAACAGCTTTTTATTTTCACGCTGGTGCATCAGACTTCAAAAAACGTGTTTGACAAAGTGTAATTTGCTCCAAGACAAACGGCAATTATGCTTATTTCACTTCATTATGCAACACGGTAAGAAGTAACGAAAGATGCTTGTTTGAAATACTGCTTTTCTAATACTATCTATCTCTCCTCCAAATAAATTGGCAAGAACATTGTTAAATAACAGACAGAAATTTATTTGTTCTCGAGTCACAAACAGTTAAAATTGTACAAGATAATTTTAAACCCATTTTGACCAGTAAGTCGCAACATTCGGTGTCGATCGAAACAGATCATCTCCGTTGCAGGATGATGAGCACTTAGGGCACTAGTGGATATGTTCCATGCTTTAATCGTCACCACATTCACAATTATGTTGCTAGCGTCATTCTAACCCCATTTCGCCAGATTTGGACCCACCCACTCTTGTCCGCAATCAACTCAAGGACTCAGACGTTCCAATCCTCTGCATTACCAAAAGTAGGAAGAATGTTACTGATGGAGGGTCCATAAACTCCATTTTGGCTTTCTGTAAACCCCCCCTCCCTCCTTCCCCACACGCACGGCGACGTGGCTTTTGTCTCTACCCTCCCTCCCCCCTTCCCGCGCGTTTGACTTAGCTTTTTCCCCTATTAAATGCAGAAGACATTTTGCTCTATTTTCTTTCGCCAGACAATCGTAAATTACGTACGGAGATGATTAAATGACGAAAATAAGTATTCATATGCTATTATGTGTTCTGTACCTTATTTTAACTATGACAAATAATGTGAATGATAAGCTACGTGGTTTGGCTCAGAAACCCCTTCCCCCCTCCCCCTCCCCTCAGCGTAACTTTCCAGCCAACCCCTCCCCACCCTTGACCGAGCCACGCAGTTTATGGGCGCTCCCTGACCACCTTCACATGAAAATAATTGCTTCGGTTTGAAACAATATATGAATATATAAAATCAGTTTGAAGAATTAGACATTGTGTCGTTTTTAAGACAGAGAAGCTGCCTGTTTCGGGTCGTGTGAGATGTGCGATGCGTGCAGAACTTCAAGGTCACCGAAAGAGACAGCTGAGCTATATAGTCCCGTTATCAAGCTGCACGCGCTGATAAGATGTCTGCACTCCGCTAGTCTATCGATCCCACTCTCAGATCAGCGATCCCATTTTTAATTCACACGCCGGCGCTGTTGGCACGTGATAACAGTAGCCGCGATTTATGTGAGTTTTGAAACTCAACTTTCTACTTATTCCGGGATCGACGAGTAGTCTTCCAACCATGACACAGTTTTATTACAATGTTGCTGCCGTTGACAGAGAAGAACTTTATTCCCTCAAGAGAAAGATTCGGTGAGATTGAAACTTTATACTTCTGTTACTAAATAAAGCCAGTGTAACCGTTTATTTATGGTTTATTGTCGTACTTCTTTCGCCTATCGCGGAGTTATCTTTGTAACGTGTGTGTAGACTGCACCAATTTTGAAATTGTTTCACGGTCTGTTTCAGTCAACATACAACACATTCGTTTTACAGCAAAACTACGAAACATAAAAAAGCAATAATAAATTGAAGACTTGTTCTATACGCAGGACCGGATTAAAACAGCGCGGGGCCCGTAGCAATTATGAGAAGAGGGAGCCCTTGGTTTTCGCCGTCCGGGACAGTAGTAGAGAGGAGTAGAAAAAAAGGTCTTGAGGCTCCCGAGAATTCTACGCTCGGCGGGACCCCCCCTAGAAGACGCGGGGCCCCCAGAAAGCGTGGGCCCCAGAAAGCGCGGAGCCCGCAGCATTTGCTAACTCGTGCTACGTGGTTAATACGGTACTGACTATACGATCACACAAATTTAACCAATGAAACTCTATTTAAGCTTATATCGCTCAATAATCAGACAAATACAAAACATAATAAAAACGTACACTAAAAACAAAAATACACTGCACCTGTACACTTACATTGATTACAGAGATGTAATCCAAAGAAACCTAAATTTGTAGGTTCTCAGTATAATGTCAAGTGGCCAGGTGCATGGGCGTATCCAGTGAGGGGCAGGGAGGGGGGGGGGCTGCCTCCCCACCTAGAAGAATAATCAAGTTGCCTTCAGTACGCTTCGACGAGTGAAGAACTGGCTCAGGAGTACTATGGAAGATTATGCCTGATATGTGTGCATCGAAATTTCGTGAAAGTACACCATGAGATATTGACAAATAAAGTTATTGAAAATTTTTCTGACAATCCGAGACGATTAATGTTTACATAAAAATCTATAATCATTTACAATATTGCATAGTATGTCCTTGGATTACTATGTTAATCAATAATAAAAATAGTTTCTCAGTAGGTTTGAGTTTTATTTTGTAAGAAATCGTTATGTTTCAGTCCCCCACCCCACTTCCTCGGAAAAAATACGCGTGCCCTCCCTCTAATTCAGATGTTGCCCCCCCCACCCCTAGTTCTGATCCTGGATACGTCCTTGGCCAGGTAGCTAATTGGAAGTCTGTTACCAGATGATTAAAACAATAGGAAATTATTAACCTCCCGTGAAGCTTGTTTGGTAAATACATTAATTTTTTGTGTCATTGTTGTAAGTATTTAGCTGAAGGTAGTGACATCAATGTCAAGGAGTTTTTACCATGCGACAGCAAAAAATATTTTTCCCTTTTGTTATATCCCACATCTCTTCACATATTACCATCCCACACATTAGGATCTAGTTTCATTTTCGAAATGACACTTGTTTGGGCATGGTAATGAAACATTTGTTATTGTTACGCGTTATGTGCGCCGCAACATTTTGCGCATGCGCACTTAATACAAGCATTTAAGCTCATGTTAAACAGTGAGTCATGTTAAATGTATAGATATATTTTCCTATTTCAGTTACCATAAACCATTGATTACAAGAATATATAATACAAATTCAGCGAAAACAACGGAAGTAGAATAAAAGCAATTGGCAATCATTTGGGACTGCCGACAGAAGTGAAAACTTAAAACTATGAATATCATACGTGCAACATGAAACACTTATTGCTACAGGTATACTAAATAGCAATGAATCCGTATGCGACCTGATGACAGGGTTTCTATTGGTTTGCGTTTTCCACCCCTGTCTCAGCCACCTTAACATAACCCGGTAGTGCTAACAGGAACAGGAGAACTACAGCTTTATGTGGAATCCCAACCACGGGAACCATTCTGGCGTACTTCACATTACACAGCAAACTATGCCAGATGTGAAGGTCTGGTTGATTATCTATGAAAATCCCCGCCGAGACAGAGATTAGAACCGGGAACCTTTAGTCTCCCAGTCAGGCACCTTAGCCATTGAGCCACCACAACGCAACAGATGTAGTATAACATTAGCATGTCGGTAATGCAAACTCATAAGATTTTACCCATTCAAAAATCGCCCAACGCGCCTAAAGAAGTTGTCACTTCAAAAACTAAAAATCTAACTTAGTTCACAACCCGAGGGTTCGTCGAATCTTCCCGAAGGAGATGTACCAAGCTATTGTGTCAGAGGCTAGAAGACTAATTCCTTTCTTCGGGGGTCTGCAGCTTAACGTGGAATCAGAACCATGGAACGTCCCGGTGTAGCTCATATAGTCAAATAGAACTCCTAAAAATGCCAGCTAACCGCGGGATTTTAACATGCGACCGAAGAGAGAAACTTTTGGAAGTAAGCGCCATAATCGCTGAGCTACAAGACCGCCTTGTTTTGAAGTATAAATGTGCTAACTCCTATCAAAATCGGTTAAAAACTGTGGATTTGTACGAACAACGGTGACAGAAATTAAGGCGAGGGTGGAAAGGAGGAGAGAGTTTAGGTTTTTGTAAATCATACGTCAACAGTGTTTTTCTATTTATTTTAAAGTGTAAATATGCAAAATACCATCAAAGTTGGATAAAAACTGTGTGTTTGAATAAAATTTTTGGGAAAAGCGTCCTGCGCGCATATCATACGCGCAACAAGTGGGCGTGATCTGACGCGCGCAACAGGTGGTTTCTAGTGAACTCATGGATTTACCCCCAGCCCAAACATCGCGTAATGGGTTATAGAAGTTTTCACTTCAATAATAATATTAATGTGAATTAATAATAATAATATCATCGTCAACACATTATCTGTAAATATCAATAAAATAAAATAGTTTATATTCGATCCAAATAAAAATTTTATTTTGTTTATGTCTCTCACATCATATTGATTATAAAGCCGCGTTCCTACGATCTCTTGTAACGAAGGCGAGACGGGACGGGACGGGACGGAACGAATACTCAACAACACGCCATGGGAACAGGGCCGCCTCTGCTAAAGCGGGGACGCAGCTACCCACTCTGTGTCGGTAAACATCACAGGCGTGTATAGAGGTGCGTTGTTGTCATCGGTTTGCAGCAGTGGTGCACACCCCTTCTGTTGCTGAAAGTGCTCTGTGCCAAACGACACTAGGCAACGTGGTGGGGAGGTGACGGCGACGTAAGCTAGGACTAACCTGCGGCCCGCGTTCGTCCCTACACTTCGGCTAATGAGGTTCCGTCCCGTCTCGCCTTCGTTACAAGAGATCGTGGGAACGCGGCTTAAGAGAGGTTATCAGATAACTTTGTGCAAGTTGTTCTCCGATATAAAATATCTTAACACAAAATACAGAATAAGGCTTGATGCACTGCTATATAATCTAAGGAAGTATCTTTAACTTTTTGATAATTTTCCTTTGCTTACGGGAATAGAAGTTTCATTTCTTGCGCTTGTACACCCTGATACGCGCACCACTTTTTTATTTCATTTTTTTTTAAAGTGGTGGTTTGATGTAATTATAGCTGGGCAAAGAACGGGAAGGAAATTCTTAATGGGGTTTTGAATGGAAATCTGCATGGTCGGAATGGGGATCGAACCCACATCCTCTGTAATGCCAATTTTTGTAGAGCATCAAAAAATCAAAAAAAAATCATCTTCTCATCTGATTTGTATTGGATATGACTGCAACTTCTACTCGTAAGTGGTGTAGTGGAAGATACGTTCGTTTGATCATGTGCAACCTTACAGTTAATTCAAACGTTATAAAGATATCAAAAGACGGAAAAAAATGTGGAATATAGTAATTTAAGCTACTACTGCAAGTATTACCGTGACTACGTCTTTCTTTATCTAGATAACGAACGACACAATATAACTTAACATTTTACTTAGGTGCACGAGAGAAGATCATCATTTCATTTAGGTACACAAGAAAAGCTACTGCTCAGTACTTTATTCCTACAACATGTGTAAAAAATATTTTTTATAACTTTATATATTTTATTCAGGTAGGCCTACAGTTACACGCACTGCCCAGAGAGATGCCACCCAGAACCGAATTTGGAAGTAGCATTCACGTCAAAAATAAATTAAAAGAGACCGTGTTTAAATAACATCTAATGACAGAAAAATGGCATTATCTAGATGCAGCTAGCTGCTATACGAATCGTGTACAATGGATCTAATGAGGATACTCAGTTTTTTATACTGGAGGCGGGAGATGTTTGATATATTTACCGAGGAGGATCCGAAAGACATTGAGGTACTCGTTTACAGGTGCAGTGCTTTTTCTTATCTGACACGTGTGAACGCGTTAACCTTGCGCCGATTGGGTAAACACTAAGAAGTCTCTTTATCGGAATATGCTTCTCCTCTCCAGTCATTATCTACTTTCTGTTACAGTGTTGCTGTAAACATCACCAACTGCATTGTTCGTTTATCAGATACAGATGCTTTCAAATGCAAGATTCACTAAAACTTGTCTTTCTTATCCTTTACTTGTTTTATAGTTAATATTTGTGGGACTTTTTCATACAAAAATACTTCAAACAGAATTACTCTTTAGCATCGCATTTGTGGAAATCATGAGAATCTGTGGGAAAGCTCTGGAGATATAACCAGCAAGGACGATATGCCATGGGAGAAGCGAACAGTACCCTACAATTAAATATTTAGCTTCAGTTCAAGATTTCACCCTCTTAGACCAAAATAAGAAGCTCATCTCCCAGCATGTTTATAAACATGCTGGGAGATCAGCAAACGACTGACGTTAAAATTGTACTTTTATGAAAGGACGGAATACGTGGAGTGCAGGTACCGGAGATAAGTTGAAGTAAAACACATGAAGATAGTGTTCAAATATCTGGAATAACGAATCAATCTAAATACAATGGACTAATAGGCAAAGACAGAAAGACCCAGAAAACTGACCTACAATGTAACGCGAAGCAGATACATTATACAGGAGACATAGCACAAACCATAATCACAGTAGTAATTACCTCACGTCTTGTAGCGTCTCGCGCTGAATAGTAAAGAGAAGCGCATGAGATTGAGAAGAAGGAAAGGAAAATTCTGAGGAAAATTTTGTGAACAGAGAAATACTCAAACGCGAAAGTTAAGAAAAGGAAAAACGAGGCCCTCAACAATTACATCGAAAAAATACTCGTAAAAATCATAATGTGAAAACTGGAGTTAAAATTTTGCGGTCACTCACTAAGAATGGAAAGAAAACCGCGAGCTGATCAGAGTTTTGAATACGTCGCAACCTCACGATGTAGTTGAAGGAGATCGAGAGAGACGTAGGAGGAATAAGCATCACACCAGCGAAGATCCACAACAAAATGGAATTCAGAAGGATCTGAAACTTCCCGATCCAGAAGAAACTTTCAAGAAAATTAAAAACTAGTAAAAAGATCTTATGTCTTTGGAGGCACAAAGATGGTCAAATAAAAAAAGAAGAAACACTCTTACCGTGTCTAGAACATTTCCTCAAGAATTAAATAGTATTGAACTGCTCACATTCTATTCTTTGACGATCGAGAATATATGGAGGCCTGAGGATATTTAAACAACCTACATTAGCGAGAAATATGCAGGGACTGCGTGGGAAGACTCAAGCAGCATGAGACAGATTATCTCAGGATACCGTTATAAACCTGGACATGTTCATGCTGAGAACTGTAAGAGGAACACAGGAGTAGAAAGCTGTCTGAGGACAGTCCAACAATAAAATTGCAGTGCAAGCTCAAATCTTAATAATTTATTGTAACCCGCAGCTGTACCTTCAGTTTCAAATTCAATTCTCTCTTCGTATTCTGAGCGAAACTAGATTTCTATTTTGGAGTGAATGATATTGAATGTCACTGATACACAGAATAATTAAGTTAAGGATTTTGGTTTAGCAAAAATCACAGAGCTCAGTGGATCAGCGGTAATGCTCTGACCTGGCGTTTGGGAGGATGCGGGTTCGAATCCCCATCCGGGCATCCAGGTTTCAGTTTCAAGTTGTTCCTGAAAAACAATCCAGGCGAATGCCGGGATGAATCTTTCACAAGGCCTTGGCCGAATTCCTTTTCGTTTCTTGCCCCTACTTCTTTCCCGCCTCTAATGACCTCAATGTTGACGAGGCCTAAAACTAGAAACGGGGAAAAATTGGAACATACTCTCAAAAAATGAAAAAAAATCCCATTATCCTAACTCCATATTTTAAGATGTGTGGTAACATAAATCCTGACTTACATCTCAACATCCACATTTGGTCGCAGAATATGTCTTCCAGATCTTTGGGAATTACTTTTTCTTTTTGCTGTCATCTGTTTCTCGACTGATTTAATGCAATCCTCCATCTCTTCCTTTCTTCCTGTCTTATGTATCTTGCTTCAATAAAGGTGATTAACACCACCAAAGCCATGAAATAATACGATTTCCCCATAAATGAGAATATTGGGTTTATTTGCAACTATAAATCCAACTTTTTGATTAGAAATGGAGGAAGGATCTATTATGATACGAATTTTTGCTCGTAGCGTTGGAATGAGAGCCAGTGAGCCTGCGCGCATTAAGGAATCACCACACTTGCTAGGGATGTGACAACGGGATCAGGCGAATGCTGCAACGGTCTTCAATCTCCGCCTCATAAACTACACACTTCACAAACAAAAACGCTCCATCCATAGAGAATGTAAGTTAAGCGAATCGCAGACCGAAGGTAACACTTAAGCTCCTAACATTAGGATAGGTTTCTCCTGGCAAGTAGGAGGGTTACCAATCCGCCATTGAAGCAAGCGAGTTAACTGCACTTCACAACCTTATGATGGCTTTGTGCTTTTGTAGGCACCGCCATACAGGCGAATTGTACGGATCAGCACGCGCCACAGGCTAGCCTCGCAGCCACCTCCCCACCACATTGCCTAGCGTCTTTTCAGCTACCCGGGCATTTGATGTTTACCGACTGGGTGTCTGATACAGGCGCACCATCCGTACCAACAGAGGCCGCTCCCTTCCCACGATCCACTGTTGATAGCTGTACCGGTGCGACCGGCAAATGCACGGGCCGTGGCCACCTTTAGGAATTTATGATGATCAGTACTCATGACTCTAATAGGACTTTCCAGATCATGATTGAAAAGGGATTTCAAATAATAATAATAATAAAAGTAATAATAATAACGTTGAAAAACATGCGCCAACGACTTCGTCACATCAAATCACATTCGCGCCTAGTAACAATGAGAAATGTTCACTGAGTAATAAATATGAACCTCATGCTGAATAAACGTAGAAAGCGATGTTATGAATGCAGTAATCGACTTTAATAAAATGAGTTACGGCTGAAGGCTGGACGTGACGTCGATAGCTCGGCAACCATCGGTGAGTCCGATGATGCCCGAAGTGTCGGTTGTACTGTCCGCCACTGCTTGGCTAACCAGAAAATTTCAAATAAATTTTACTTGCATTTATTTTATTAAAATGAAGGTACATTTCAAATAAATAATTACGTTTGATTTTTTTTTTTTGCTGTTTTATTGTTAAATGGAAGAGTAACTTCGATCCAATTAAAAGGCAATTTTCTGTCGTGTAAATAACTGAAAAATAAATAAATAAATAAATAAAAATAAATAAATAAACAAATAAAAAAATAAAATACAAAGGACAGATATAGAAAATTAAAATTCAAGGATAGTATAATGTTACTTTTAATTTGTTTACGATGGTTGGATGACTAAATTCATGTAAGGAGAAGAACATCTTACGTTTACAATTTATTTTTTGTAGCAGTTACCAGAATTAAGTCACCATGTAACCGAAGAATTTTTTTGGCAGAAAACAAACAGGGAAGTTTATTTAAAACTCAGAGAAAGTTTTCACGAAACGTAGATAATCACGAAAAATATCGGTCAAATAAATAATAGTTATTCGTTTTTGAAATTATACTTTACTTAGAAACTTTTTCTTAGCAATAAATAGTTTATTCATTTAAAATTAAATGCAGTTATTTAAAAACATCCTAGCTACATACTCCGAGAATCTAATCAGAGAATGTTTACTCACGACAAAAAAAAAATATCGATCCCACATTCATCCCATAGTTGGTGCTGTGTCGTCGCAGTGGTAGCTTCGATACGACATCTCACCTGATGAAGGCAGCGGAGGTTGCTACAGAAACGTTGTGTAAAGAAGAAATTATCTGGCAGAATACCCGAGAAGAATTCTTGTTAGCCATATGCCGGGAAAAACTTAATTCTCACATCGATAAAAAAAAGATGATAATATTGGTTTTTAGCTTTTTCTTAGAAACTTTTCCAGGACAAATTCCTGCTACCATCATAGGTGATATCCGTCATTTTTGACGGGCTTTTAAATTTAAAAAAAAATAATATGTGGAGTTGCTTTAACATGCTATATCGCCAATCGTGTTTGGAGGAATATTTCGTTCAATGTTTTGTTTTATTCGACTTTCTTTGGAACATGGTGAAGTTTCATCACGTAACTGCAGTATTGGTTCCTCATTCGGCGGCTGGTTGCCGTGCTGCAAGATGCAGCGTTGCAAGCTGAGCGATAAGGGGACTTATTGCCGGCTTATCTTGTACTCGCCTGCAATCGCTCATCGTGCGTCTGATAACATTAAGTGAAGATCGCACAAAGTGCAACTGCGTGCGGTACGCGCTTGGCAACCATAATAAGAGATAACTACATTCAGTTCTCGGAACGACTAAATAAAAGAGACTAGAGCTATATCCCAATATTTGAACCATTTTTCCCACGCGCTGCACAGGCTACTCATTCATGAGTAGATTGATGCCCTGTCCCTCTTCGGCCATCAAGATCGAAGTTTTCCCGGGCTTTTCCCCTATGAGACAATACTAGTGTTGGAATGTTACTTCAGGTTGGGTGTCTGGTGACTGTCACCTTTAACCCTGCCAAATTATCCGCACTAACCAATGTAACACAATTTCTGTTTGTTACCTCAAGTAAATGTAAAAGTAATCTACAGCAAATATTTTTTTTTTTTAATTGAGAGCTTTACCCCTCGTCGACGTCGAGGTCATTAGAAGCGGTCATCGGACTGGAAACAAGGAACGGAAAGGAAATCTACCATGGCGTTTTGAAGGAAGCATCCCGGAATTCGCCTGGAGTGATTTGAGGAAATCTTTGAAACCTCAAATCTAGATGCCCGGATGGGGATTCAAGCCGGTGTCCTACCAAATTCGGCAATAATAATTCGTGATTTTGCGTAACCGTCTACGCAAGTGCTTGATTGTTGCCGTATCTAAGGGAGCGTCCATAAACCACGTAGCTCCATTTTGGCCTCCTTGAACTCCCCCTCCCCCCACGTAGCCCTACGTGGCTTTTCCGTCTACCCCCCCTCCCCCCCACGTAGCTTTTTTCCCTTTTGATTCCAGAAGACATTTTATACTGTTTTCTCTTGTCAGGCTATTGTAAATTACATACGGAGGCAATTAACTGAGGGAAATACATGTTCAAATGCTGTTGTGAGTTCTATTTCTCATTTTAACTGTGAAAAATGTTATGAAAGGAAAGCTACGTGGCTCGGAACCCCCCCTCTCCCACGTAGCCTAGCGTAGCCTTCCAGCCAATGCCCCCCCCCTCCCCTCCCTGGACCGAGCCACGTAGCTTGTGCACGGTACCTGAACCTATTTTGTGCCTTCACGAAAAACTTCTGTCTAGACAGCTTAAACAAACCTCAAACAATCACCAAATTTTTGCGATAAAAGAATGAAAAATAGGTGGTGGCCTGTGTTGGGGAACCATGCTGGCATTCATCTTGAGGGATTTAGGGAAACTGAGGATAAAATAATTGTGGACAGTAGTACTGTTACGTGAATAAACTAATGGTTAAATTAACTACGTGCACTGAACTAGCCATATTCTTTCATGTACAAGTCTGGGGTTTAAGTAATGCAATATATGATATTGTAAATGACTACATGTGGCAAACGTGTCAGCTACATCCACGACATACTAGAGCACCGTGTTAGTGTTTCATCAGCACGGCGACGGCGAGTCTGTAGTAGACAAGAGGACGTAAGGTTCCTGCCATGTCGTCTAGCGTTACGTAAACCTCGCCGCTCGTAGACTAGGCGTGATGTCGACTGCGTGGAAAACCCGACCTGCATCACGTAGACCAACTCAAGTCAGAAGGAGGCAGTAAACCTAAGCGCAAACCACGCCGACCCTAGCGCTAGATAAATTATAGAAGATACGTAAATTATAAAAACAATTGGTAGTCATTGGGAACTGCCGACAACTTAAAACTATGAATATCATACGCGCAACACGACATTCTTTTATATACATTTATACTAAATAATAATTATTTCATGTGGTCGTAATGACCTGGAGACAGTGTTTCTACCGGCTGCGTTTTCCGCCCTTGTCTTAGCTGCCAGGTACAGAGGACTTAACAGTTTAACGTGGAATCCGAACCACAGAAGCATTCTCGCGTACTCCACAGCAAGCTATGCCAGATGTGAAGGTCGGTTTAATTGTGTACAAAAATCTCCACCCAGGCAGAGATTCGAACCGGGGATCGTTCGATTGCCAGTCATACACCTTAACCACTGAGCCACCAGACCGCGGTAGATTTTCTGTTAACATTAGGATGTCGGTAATGTGAACTCACAAGATTTTACACATTCAAAAATCGCCCAACGCGCCTAAGGAAGTTTTCACCTCAGAAACTAAAAATCTAACTTAGTGCACAACCCGATGGCTCTTCGAATCTTCTCGAAGGATATGTACAAAGCTATTGTGTCGGAGGCTAGAAGGCTAATTACTTTCTTCAGGGGCCTGCAGTTTAACGTGGAATTAGAACCACGGAACGTCCCGGCGTAGCTCATGTAATCAAATACAACTCCTAAAGCTTTCAACTCACCACGGGATTTGAACCTGCGGCCGAAGAGAGAAACTTTCTGAAGTTAGCGCCATAACCGCTGAGCTAGCAGTCCGCCTTGTTTTGAAGTATACGTGTGATAACTACTATCAAAATCGGATAGAAACTGTCGGTTTGTACGAACAACGGTGACAGAAATTAAGGTGAGAGGGGAAAGGAGGAGAGAGTTTAGGTTTCTGTAAATCAAACGTCAACAGTGTTTTTCTATTTGTTTTAAAGTATACGTAAGCAAACTTCCATCAAGATCATTTAAAAACTGTGTATTTGTATAAAGATTTTGCGAAAAGCGTCCAGCGCGCATATTAAACGCGCAACAGGTGGCACGGGTAGCGCGAGCAACAGGTGGCTTCTTGGGAACTCACAGATTTACCCCCGTCCAAAAATAGCGTAACGCGACTGTAGAAGTTTTCACTTAAAAAATAAAAAAAATTTCAAAGAAGGGAACGTAACCATAGTCTGATAATGTCATTTTTTAAAACTAAAGTTTCAAAAATATTATCAGATTAAAGTCAAAATGTGTGCAGTAGCCTGATTGTGGCGTACCTCTCTATCGTAATATCGAGATGAAATGTAACTAAGGTGACTTCTATTACTCTGCCCGGTGTAGAATGATTCGTGGTTCTTAAATATTACTGTAAGTTTGGATGACCGTGATGGTGTGTGTGTTCTGAGTAGACTGTTTTGAACGAAGGAACCAATAACGGGGAGATTGAAATCCTGTGCCAATTCAGGACTACTTTATAGCTAGACGCAAAGTCATCCTCCGAGTTTTGCGTTTCAGTCCAACGGATGAATCGCCATCAACAGTGCCTATAACCCAGGACTGGCCGACCTCGGTAGCGTAGGGGCTAGAGTATTGGCCCCACGTGCAGAAGGTCGCCGGTTCGAGTCCGGCCGAGGGCATGGGTGTTTAAATGTTGTATTTGAGTGTGCTTGTCGTATTCGTCCTGTGGTGTGACAGGAATTACTTGAAAGATATCTATACACACGTGGAGAAACTGAATACGATGGATGAACTCATATTCGAGCTGGCTGTATGGCCTATAGAAGCCAAATGCCATAAAAAACACAACCAGGACTGGTACACAACCTTTGCTTCGTTGCCGGTTAAATACGGATGACAAAATTTCTTGCTCCACGGTGCTTGAACCAGCGAACCCCATATCATGTGCTATATACTACCACGGACTATACAAATTACTCTTTCATCCTGGTGTGTGGCGGCGATGACTGTTCCTCCGTGGTCTTAAATCGAGCTGTTGCGTGGCCGTGTTTCCGCGATAGAGATATCCATCGCATCTCCACCACTGCAGACAGTGACACCTGTAGCTGTTACTCCGCTATCTGCCCTCGTACTGTAATTTGTACTGCCGATCTTTGTCCGCGATACACGTCCAATTCCCCCGCGGCAAATTAAGACACTTTATCTGTAGCTGTAGGAAGTAATAATAACTTTGTCCTGATTAACGTCACTGATTATCTCTCAAAGATTTTCTCATCAACGGGCATCAACCCTCGTAAATACCTGCTGGGTGTTAGCCTGCCTTCACAGTGAGGTTGTTGGTTTTCTAGATTATTAGTCGCGGTGATTCTGTTCCACTGAATAATGCATTTAGAAACCTCTGTATCATCGTTTGAATCGTAACTTTAAAATCGAGAGACCCTATTCTGTGAAATTCAGTTTTTGAAGTCGCCGAAGGGAGCAGATTAACACGGCAGCATCTGTTAAGAAAGAGTTTGTTTCACAGTAAACTGTGATATGCTGTGATGGGTCCCATCGGCCAGATGCCACGGAAACAATAATATAGAAACAGTCTGTATTCTCCGTGTCTTGAATGAAACTGCTGTACCATTAAATGCTTGACTAACTCTTTTTAGTTCAACTAGAATCATGGTTTCATATTTTTGTTCATCCCACCAGTGCGGTGATTCGCTTTAAAGCCCCACCACACTGGATCGGAGAGGTTCAAAGGACCCGGGTTCAAATTCCTGGTCCCGCATACCTGCCGTCCTAATTACAGTTTTTAGTTGGTTTATCACCATCTTCTTTACAAATTTTGCTGTGTTACCCAGATTCCGCCTCATAAACTACACATTTCACAAACAAAAATACAATTATCATACATAAGTTACACGTTCACAAACAGAGGGCAGCTTTTAGGTCCCCTAATTAAAATAAGATCACTGATCCATCATTGAAGCAGGTGTGCTAATTGAAATTTTACATCCATAGGAATTAATGAGATTTTCATGAGTCTAAAGAGGCTACATCATTTGTCACTGAGATTGGCTGACCGAAAGTGATGGGTAAGCGCTAACACTCTGCCTCGCATTCGGGAAGACGAGGGTTCGATTTCCCGTCCGGCCATCCAGATTTCGGCTTTCCAAGATTTTCCGAAATCACTTCAGACGAATGCCGCGGGGGTTACTACATACGGCCATGCTCGAATTCCTTCTCGTTCCTTGCCCCCAATCCTTTCTCGCCTCTAATTACCTCGATGACGTCAACAAGACGTAAAGCCATATGCAAATAATAATAAATTGGCTAGTTTCAGCGTTTTAGTCGCTCATGTTTATAATTCAGAATCTCGGTTTTGAATAGCGGCATGGCTGCGAATTTTAAAAGGCTTTGCCTCGATCGTGTTAGTTAGGAACGCCAGGATACTGAGTGGTTCGGAATCCCTTTTAAACTGTAGGACTCTGAGTGAATAAACCTTCTGCTCGAACTCTGAAACACTGAATTATCATCACTCCTCCGGAGGAGCCGGCCAATCTTTGGTTGTTGGTTTAAGTTTAGTTTATTGTAGGAAGAAAAAAAAAAAAACACCTCTAGTTTGGCCATGCTGTATACAATAGGCCTAACTTCAAGCACACACCGGCAATCCTAATTATAGCTTTTTTGGCCGTATTCCGCAATCAAACAGAAGAATGTTTCGACAGTCCCCCACTTCGGACTAAAAAAATTCGCAAAGTAGCGCTCATACACGTAGATCTCAGTTTACAATATTTTTAGACAGATGGTGATACCTTTATATAACTTAGTATGTAACTCATGGGCTGCAGTAATTATCCTTACGGATAAAATTGTCAACTTTCCTATCTAACGAAGATAAGCGGATTGGATGGGCAAATAAATTGTTGATGAGCATTTGTAAACTGTTATCAACACACTAATTCTAATCATTTACATAACTCATATTTTACGTTTAGCAATTTGAGCTACACCTTTCCGATGAATTATATGTTGATTAAAAAATCTAGTATACAGGTAGTTTTTTAAACTTCTTTTTGATTCCATTATTTTAAACAAATTTAGTATTTGTGTACGTAAGCCCAGTAAATATTCAAGTAAAGAAAGAACGGGTGTATAGTATTATTGGCCGAGAGATATTGAAGTGTAGGGAACCTACAGTTTAACATGGGAACCGAACCAGGGAAGTGCTCTGGCGTACTTCACATTACACAGAAGCTGTGCCAGTGGAGAAGGTCGGGTTAATGGACTTTCAAAATCCCTATCCAGACAGGTATTCGAACCGGGGATCTTTCAATTTCTAGTCAGACGCCTTATCCACTAAACCACCAGATCGCCAGGGTTACAGTAATACCCTGCCATTCAATTGCGCAACGTGAAGCTGTGTTTTCTTATCGGGTTCCTCCACCATATAACATTTTTACGACTGAGTATCGTGTCCTTTGACCGTCATCATCGTTTAGTTAATTGCCTATTAATATGTATTTTGAGGAGCAGAATCGCTGTACCTTACATTCAGTGATAGATGAATAAATTTGACTTGCTCCGAAGGTGATCTGTGGATTTTAACTGTTGTCCTAGATTAATGTTACCGTTTAAATTTGTATATCTGAATATATCGTTTGAAAAACTAATATTTGTAGGCTGTTCTGCTATCTTACTTCGTATTACATCATCAACAATTGCACGGCTACTTTAGTGCACTACACGTTATGTAAGAAATTAATCTTACCTTCTTATAATTGTGAATAAAAACTGTTTTAAACATGCCTAAGGTAAAGATTATGGGATCTATAAGATGACAAATTTCTTTAAGACATTTTAAACTTTTTTCGTAAGGATGTTTGTGGCAGAGTAGTCTTCTACAATCTCACAGAATACAGTGCTTGACGTAGCCGGAAACTCCTCATTCGCAAATTGGAAGCCAAAGCCACAGGTAGTACGTTACTGGCGATATACGTATAACACGAGGGTAGGCAACCAGACCTACGTGTAAGCATACAATACGTAGGGCGGGGAAAGATAACTCCATTTAGGCAGTATAGATGGCGTGAGGTTTAAACTTGATTAATACAATAAAGATGACATAATGGGTAGATCTGAAAATGAAGTCCTGATGAAATATGCGAGTCTTTAGTCTACAACCTGTGTTTCCAAGTTAAAGTCTGCAGAACTTGCGATCAACCATAGTGCACTTGCGGTTGCGGAATATGCAGACATGTTCGTGTACGTACAAGCAGGCAGATTGTATCGGGCCAAGTACAACTCTTACCATGTTTCTAAGCGTTTTAGAATGGTTAACAGAAACAAGGCAATGGGTACCACAATACTACAACCTCTTATAAAGCCGAACTTTGGTGTGTGACCAAAATGTTGTTGACTCACACCTAGTAGGTCAGCAAAATGAAACAAAGGCCTCTGCGATTTTGACATCTAACCTACCCCACGAAGGCGAAATATTAGTCCGTGGGCAACGCACTCCACTTCTATTTGTACAGGAACAGACGGGAGAGGCGGATCACTAGCGGCTTAAGGTGGCTTCCGAAAGCCCATGCATCCGCCGGTCGAGCCGGTCTAGCCATCAACAGCGGGCTGTGGGAAGGAAGCCACCTCTACCGGCAGGGATGGTGCGCGTCTATCCGTCGCACAGTCGGTAAACATCAAATGCCCGGGTCGCTGAAACAACTCTAGGCAACGTGAAGGGGAGGTGGTTGCGAGGTGGCAGGGGGTTAACCTGTGGCGCGTGCTGATTCGTACAGTTTGACTGCATGACGCGGCCTACAAAACCTCTGCACGGGGACGCCACCAAAATGGAGAGGGAGGAGGAGTGCTGATTAACGTATCGTATCCTGCCAGGAGATTCCCTGATCGTCCAAAACTTCAGTGATCATGCAGCGCGCTGGTAACCCGTCTATGTAAAAAGAATTTTTTCCAAAGAAGGGACGGATTAAATATTTATAACCACAGCAGACAGATGACTTGAGGTATATACGAACTTCAATACCAAAAGGAACACTCATTTTATATTATGAAAAATATATTGGTCCTGGTTACCAACGGTAATAACTACAACGAAGGAGAATGAATACTCTTCTTCAGTCCGCCTCTGCTGGTCTCCCGGACGCAATACACAAAGCGATGCAGTTGTTCCATTCTCTGCAGGCCAGTCACCGATCCTGGTTCATCAGCTATAATTTTGGGCTGGGATGGTTCCTTCTTAACGCCATCATCGAGTTCTTTCCAGTTTTCCCACAATCACATCAAAATTCTGATGATCCACCCAACCCAAAAAAAACTCTTGTCCTGGCATTCGGGAAGGCACGCCCTTTCTATAAGTAGCATGGGCAGTGCAGCTTTCTGTTTTAATAGTTTCCCTCCAGATGAATGCTGGGATGGTTCCTTCAAAATGTCATCTACGAATTCCGCTTCTAGTTACCTTAAGTGTAACGGCTAGCGTTCTGGCCTCGCATTCGGGAGGACGGTGGTTCGAATCCCCATCCGGGCATCCAGATTTGGGTTTTCCATGGTTTCCCAAATCACTCCAGGCAAATGCCGGGATGCTTCCTTCAAAAGGCCATGGCCGAATTCCTTCCCATTCCTTTCCCCCCATCCTTTCCCATCTCTAAAGACCTCGCTGTTAGAGAGACGTTAAGCAGATAAAAAAAAATAATTACCTTAAGGACATATGTACTCAGCACTTCTATCTTGAAATAGAAAAAGAGCAAGAAATTCACTTTCGTTATGTAACTACCTGAGTACAGTGAGAAAATAAAGAAAGGTAATGTTGTTTACAACAAAGATGAATACCTTAAGACCCTCCCACAACAGACTGCTATTTTATAAATTCGAATCCTGTAGTAGTGGAAGGAGGCTGCACGATGAAGAAAGCAACTACCCGAGAGGGTGAGTAATATATTTCTGCATAGAGACACACAGAGCGTGACCAAGTGCGCGCGGCACGCAACCAGGAGGTGTCGCCTAATTAAGTGTGCTAACTGAAGAGCAGGACGCCCACACACAACAAGTGACCAGTGCGTCAAGCCACAGCTCCGAGAGAGCGGCCACCGACGTGGATCAGGACGCTGCCAACCATACTCATATTAGGCCCGTTTACACGTACGCGCCAAACTGGCGGTTTGGAACGGCGCTCCGGACTGCCGCGCCGGAGCGTGAGGTTGGAGCGTGCGACTAAAAATGGTCAACACTCCAGTCGCGCGCGCCAGGACTGCGGGTTGGAGCGTACGCGCCAGAAATGACCGTTATCCCGTGGCGCGTGGACTTTCCGCCGGGTTGGAAAGTTTTGTAGACGGTCCAGCTTGCAACATTCGGTTTTCAGGTCGTTGTTGTTTTTGTTAGTTGTGCTTGTGTTTATAAGTGTATTTAAAATATCCTCCAAAAGAAATTACATAAACTAAGCAATATGAGCAGCTTTAATTTTTTTTTTTTTTTTTTTTTTTTTTTTTTTTGTACAGAAAGAATTAAATAAACAAAGTTTATATAGGCGGAAAGATGGCACGAAAAGAGAGATCTATATGGACACATGCCTCTTTAGTGAGAGCAACGGGAAAAATAAATGACCCAGATGATTTAAAAAATTGTCTATGAAACAACAGTTCCATATATAACTACATTTTAATAATAAGAATATTTCATTAAATTGCAATGGAGCGCACGCTTCTGTGGCAATTTCCCTACACGCCCATCTTCCCTCTTTCCTGCACCCACCTACATTTGCCCTCTACAAATTTTAACTTTAAATTCTTTCAACGTTTTTGGTAGATTGTTCATAATTTCCCTTTGTAGCTTATTCCGATACCTGACACCCTTACCTAAAAAGGTGAAGTTAAAGTTAGTATCTCCACAAATATCAAAACAAGACACAGTCATGAGGAAGAGCATAACTGCAGAGTAATGTTTGCCTCCTACTCTTCGTTTTTTGGCAACTGGAATATCCCTCCAAGATTTTAAATTGCTTGCATATATTTTGCTCAGTTCTTTTCGAATTGCCGCCGAGTTTCTTGAATCCTTTCACTGACGAAATCTTTGTTTTCACTTTCACATACATTTACCCTGCTGAAATCTACTAATCATATTTACGATTTTTTAAATTTTTATTTTTTTAGTCGTTTGATTTAACCTTCCACAAACAGAAAATTCTTATAAAGTTCTATAAATCCTTCCAAATTATCTCTTGACCACATTTTTTCAAGATTTAGATTTTTATCTGTTAAAGCAGGGTAAAGTTAAATAAAGTCACCCAGAAATTCGAACCAACAACGAACTTGTACTGACGCATCAAGACTGCAGACCGACAATGCACGTGTAAACACAAGGCCCCGTTAGACCTGCGCGCCAGATGTGCGCATTCGGAGCGCGCGCCAGGCCTCTCTGACCACCGAGCATTTACACGTAAAGGATTGATGCGCGCGCCTGGAGCGTACGCTCCAAAACCGTCGGAAAAACCGTGCGTGTAAACGGGCCTATTGGCTACGATAGGAAGTAAACAATCACGGTAGACAAACATCAATTGAAAAGGATGTATGTGTGTAAATATGAAACCCGAATTTGCCAATAGATAGCTCTAGGTCTCAATGCAGTTACCATCAGATTGCATCATTGTCACCATTTTCTTTTTTGATATCTGACATCCATTTTTAACCCACGACAATACAAGATTCATACGACAGTATAATTTTCAATAATGTTGAACATTTTGAGTTTTGAGCCTTCAAACTACAATTCGCGGACATTATCGATTTTCTGTTACCATTTAAAGAAAGCTGCTGCAGAATGCTTGTTGAAGCTTACGGTGAGCGACTTCTCGGTAAATCACAGTGTTTTGAGTGGTTTAAAAAATTCAAAAATGGTGATTTTGACGTGAGAAACGAAGACAGTGGAAGACCTCCAAAGAAGTTTGAGGACAGCGAGTTTCAAGCATTGTTGGATGATGATGATTCCCAAATGCAAGAACAACTCGCAGACCAATTAAATGTAACAAGGGAAGCTGTCTCCACATGTTTAAATGCGATGGGAGAGATCCAGAAGACGGGGAAATGGGTTCCACATGAACTGACTGACAGACAGCAAGAAAAACGAAAAACCACTTGTGAAATGCTGCTCACGAGGTATAAAAGAAAATCATTTCTCCATCGAATTGTGACAGGTGATGAAAAGTGGATATATTTCGAGAACCCTAAGCGTAAAAGATCATGGATAACTCCAGCTGAACCATCAACATCAACTTCAAGGCCAATTCGCTGTGGAAGGAAGACAATGCTCTGTCATTGGTGAGATCAAAATGGTGTGATCTATTACGAGCTACTTAAAACCTGGCGAAACTGTTAATTCTGAACTTTATCAGTAGCAAATGATCAATTTGAATCAAGCATTGCAGGAAAAACGACCAGAATACCAGAAAAGGGAACACAAAATGATTTTGCTTCATGACAACTTACCATCACACACACCAAAACCGGTCAAGGAAATTACTGAAGCGCTTAGTT